>JAVYIG010005159.1:0-143381 GCA_035222895.1 Strongylocentrotus droebachiensis
TTGATGGTGCCCAGTTTCTAAAACTTTTATTAGTATATTTATTTATATATTTATGGTAGGTGTCTAAATGGGTATGTTACATCCACACATTTATATAATTGTAAAACAAGGATTTACTAAAAAAGTCAAATTTTTTGCATAATTTTAAACCAAGTCGGTATCTGACGACCTGAAATCTTGCCCAATGTTTGCCTGACATAGCAACAGATATTGTATGCAGACTAGATTCCAAGGATTGTAGTTCATTCATTAATTACAGGTGAATGGGATAACTTGTGACTAGGTCGCCATCCATTAATTTGAATATGTTGTAAAACTGTATTTACTGGGGGTTGAATTCCTTTATTCCCATTGGCTATAAGTATAATACAGTAGGCAATAGGCCAAGTGGTGTTTTCTAATGTGTGCCCTGAAACAAAACAATCTCTGTTCATCTTTCTTTCCTCTCTTTCGCAGGGCGGTAAGGAACACGGTGTACCCATCCTGATCTCTGAGATACATCCCAATCTTCCTGCCGACCGTTGCCAAGAGCTCTACGTGGGTGATGCTATCCTCTCGGTCAACGGTATCAATCTCCTTGACATGAAGCATGCTGATGCTGTAGAGATACTCTCACAGCAGGTGGGTTTTAAATGCATCGTTTAACAATGTTAAATCTGAGATGCATGGCCCTACGTGTTATCAGTGGCTGTGATATGGTGTAATATTGAAGCCCTAAAAAATTGCGCTTCAAAATGATCATAAAGTTCCTCAAAAAGTAAATATCTTTGAGTGACAGGTTTTTACTATACCCATTTTCCCCAATAGACTTTAGTTTTATAAAAACCGTTAGGAAAACGATTTTTAAATTTTTTATTTCCAATCATAAATATCTTGATAATTAGACAGCTGATCGGCTTGTAAATGTCATGGGATTCCTGACTGAACTAAAGATTTATAATTATGATTGCAGCATGAGTTAAATCAAGGATTTCGTTTCAGAATCTGAGGCAATATTACCTATTCACTTTAAACCTGGCTTCCCCTCTGAGTCCCATCAGTTTAAAATGAACTAATCTCCAAAACATGTTTTTTATCTGAATAGTATAAGGGGTTCCTTGTGGCTATACTGTATTCAACATGTATGTGCTTCAAATATTTACTACTACAAAGAGATACTGCAATTTCAATACATTGTCAATGAAAAGATACATATTTTTTTTTAGTAGACTAGTTAAAGGGAGTGGATCGCCAGTTTCCATGTGCAGAAGGCCATAATTCGCTGACACCAGACTTGGTGGAAATACCATTAATGGGGGTACAAATTTGCACACAGCAAACCCATAGTCCAGTCAAGAATTACCCCCTAATCTCTCGGAGAGCTCGAGAGTCTTCGGGCAAATCAAAGCATTACATAAGGTCCAATGGTCATAAAACTCAAGGCTAACCCTGGTGATTGACAACACCCGAACGGTGTCGAATTCCCCATGAGAGCTGACTACTCAGTGACTTTAATGCATGCATACACATTTGGACAAAATGGGGCGCGCATTAAACCTGAGTCTGACTTGGATACTAGCCTTATACACAGGGTTTTATGTTATCCTTTATTTTCTTTGTATTCCTTAAACGTTTACCTACAGTATTTTGAAGTTGATTATACCTTTCTAGCTATGCCCAAATTTCTTATTTAGGTGATTGGTAAATTTTGAATTAGGGTTATTTCTTCTAGAGTCCTTAAAAAAAAAAATTCTTAGGTTGTAACCATGTCCCATTGTTCTGATAAAAAAATAAATATTTAAAGCTTCTAACACAATAGCAATATTGTGCCAATTGGACCAAGAACTTAAAAAAGAAGTCCCATTGATTCAAGGTCCCATTGGTGTGATGGAATCATTTAGCTGGAGCATGATGGCAGGCATTAAAGGGAAACCCAACCTTAATGGCAAACTAACCTCAGAGAAATATGCTTGTGAAGTTTGAACGAAATCGAACAAGAAATAAGAAAGTTATGATTTTCTTAAATTAGTCACTATATATATGGGACCTTCAAATTGGAAATTATTGATATTTTTGTACACAACAAACAGGAGAGTTATCTATGACTATGCCACAATCCACTGACCAAACTGCAAATTAGAGATTGGTAATCTCCCGTTTTCGAACATTCATTACTCTTTTATTATTGTTCCAATTTACTTCAAACTTGTGCCTTTCATTTTTCTTTATTTTTCTGCCATCATACAAATGAACTTATTTTAAGTTTTGGATTGCCCTTTAATAATACCATACTATATATATATACATGTATATGTTTTACTAGTCCCTTTTGTGCATATATTTACACTGTTCATGTAATACTTGCTTGTTGATCCTAACTTGCCTTTCATCATTTGTTGTTACTTTTTCAATGAGTTTTTCATTCTTCCTTCATTTATGATAGGATGGTGAGATCAAGCTCAAGGTCCAGTTTGTAGCTCCAGACTCGGACAGTGACGATGATGAGGAGGATGAGGAGGAAGACGATGAGGAGTATGAAGACGAGGAGGAAGCTTTTATGGAAAATGGGTACAGGTATGATCTTGGTATACACATTACAGGCTTACAATGAACAGTCAAACCTGTCTATAGCGACCACCCAAGGGAAACACAAAAAGTTGTCTTTGAAGACAGGTTCCTTTAGTACATGTTTCAATGAGAAACCATTTCCAAGGGAAACAAAAAATGTGGTCTTTGTAGACAGGTGGTCACTAAAGCAGGTTTGACTGTACAAGCAATGGGAAGGATAGATCCCTGAAATGGCACACGTCCTTGAGCAAGGCATTTTATATTCATTAGGTATGTCCTCATCAGCTCGAGATTGCCAAATAGCCTGCTATATCTGATTTGGGAAGTAAGCCCGAAGTTACAAACCCCGTGTTTATCAGCTCGAGCTCAAGATATTTTGCTCAGCGTTCTCGCATAGTGCGAGTCTTTTGGCTGGTGAAGACGTACCGAACAAATAGCGGGATATTTTGCAAACTAGCCCAGGATATCTTGGGATGATTATCTCTACCAAATAATCCAGCTAATTGAAACTGTGGGCTGATGAAGACGCTAATTAACTGGATAATTTGCGATCGGGATAGCTAAAATAGCTGGTTATTTGGCAATCTCGAGCTGATGAAGACAGGCCTATTGCTTTTCTCCTACCCAGTGATGGGAAAGTTAATGTGATTGGATTAGCATGTGCACATCCAAAGAAAATGACGACAGACTGGAATGCTCCCTAGTCAGGTGGAGAGTGCT
This sequence comes from Strongylocentrotus droebachiensis, assembly GCA_035222895.1. Classification (NCBI taxonomy): domain Eukaryota; kingdom Metazoa; phylum Echinodermata; class Echinoidea; order Camarodonta; family Strongylocentrotidae; genus Strongylocentrotus; species Strongylocentrotus droebachiensis. The sequence continues at coordinate 3,268 of JAVYIG010005159.1, forward strand.
CTGGGAAATGCAGAATCGTAATTGAATCCAATGACGGAGATAATGATAATACCGTCGAGCGCTTTGGTCAGATAGTTTGTAGAGCGCCCCATAAGAAACTATTACCAGTAATCACTATTATGAATAATATTATCACAAGATATATAAGTTTATTTAAAGAGAAGGTTGAGTTCTGGGAAGAGGTGAAAAGTAAGAAGTAATCACTATTATGAATAATATTATCACAAGATATAGAAGGTTGAGTTCTGGGAAGAGGTGAAAAATAATTTGTGAGCGTTATCGTTATGCAAGTTATGCAAGTGTGGAAGAATATCAGATAAAAAATGTTTGCTGAAAAGCATGGCTGTTTTGATATACTAAATATGGCATGTAAGAACATCTAAATTGGTTCGCTTTTAAAAATCTTTCAGAAGTAGCACCTCCTTGCCTCTAAAAGAGGTGAAACACACACAAAAAAGGGAATATACATGTAATTTCTTAAGATAGATGATGACAATTCTTTAGCATTACACATGAAAGAGAAGACTTTACAATTCATTATACCTTCAGAAATTCTTACAGTTACTGCCTCAAAAGGGCAAAATAATTTTTTTTTTTTAAAGACTTATGTCCTATTGCTATATCTCCTTTGTAATTTTCTGAAGTTGAAAGTTTCAGCAGATACAGTTTCATGTAGTTTAAAAGATACACTGAATGAAAATTAGCTATTGTAATTATCAAATATCATTATTATGGCAGGTTTTATAATGCAAATATGTTTTACGGAATGAATTGCTACAAGGACTACCATTGTCTCCCATTTCCTCAGTAGATACAGATCAGCTTCGGAGGAGACATTACCGAACGGACAGGAGGAGAAGCGTCCTCTACGGCAGGGTGCACTCAACAAAACACCACAGAGGACACCTTCAAGTTCATCTCAATCAGGGCCCAGGCAGGATGCCAGCACCAATACCTCCACCTCGTCCACAGTAGCGACAAGTCCACCAACCCCTATAAAGCAACAGCAGGATAATGTCCAACAAGCTCCAAGTTTATCTCCAGGAAAGCAGCCTCAGGTATCGAGTCCTGCACCAGCAACTCCTGAAGAGCAAGCAAAGGACATTGTGGTAACCCCACAAAAACAGGCAGAGACATCCTTACCACCAACTCCTGCAGCAAGCGCTCCAGCAGCTTCACAAGAGGCACAGAGCAAGACGTCCAGCGAGGCGGAGCAGGCAAAGAGCCCCAAGTCATCACCAGCATTGTCTGCAACAAGTGGCACTTCGGAGGGTTCAAAGACACCGTCGACCAGTCCCTCTAAAGATGGCTCAGCAAAGTCTCCTGGGACCATCAATTCGCCCATGATGAATGTTGGTACCATGGCTGCACATGCCATCCAGTCATATAGCGGATACAGCGAAGAGGATGCGAGTGACCATGTATTCTCTGGCTAGATTCTGCAGGACAGATGGTAGAGGACAAACGCTTAAGGATGCGATTAAGACGGAGCTTTATGTATCGCTCGGGTTGATATAAACCAGAAAGGCATTCCATCTGCGTACAATGCAAGGTCTTATTGTCAAACACACGTTAGCATCTGGACCAGGCTCAACTAAATTGACCTGTTGAGAACTTGGGAAAGGACAGCGGTGTTACAGATTTTCTCTGTGATGCTTTGGTAGGAGTTCATGTACCCTTCAAAGAGTTGTGGTGTTCCACCCTTTGTGTAATTGTATGACATGGAATCTGTGTACTATCTGAGAGACTTTGGAATGAAGTTGGATATGAATCATTTTATTTTTCCAAGTAATGAAAAGATTATAACTCTAAAAATATGTGTCATGTTCTAGAACCCGTTTCCAAATTAAGTGTTTATGAAGTAATAGCCTGAGATATATGCTCCTCTAGAAGTACATGATTAAGAGACGGAAAATTTCCTTCTGCAAATTTTGTATAATAACTTTATTAATACTAACAAATATTGTTAGAAAGGTCGATATGAAGGGTTATCTCTACTGCCCAAACATGATGGGTATCTAGGATGTTTGAAAACATTAATGATAAGTCTGTTTCATTTCTGTACACCAGAGATGTCAGTCTGTTTATGTTACAGGAATAATTAGCTGTGCTTTCATTGATGTATCTAAATGTTAATGCTGGTGGTGTAGATGTAGAAACTCATCAATATTTTCATGTATTCTGGAAATTATACAATGATAAATGGCAACTCAGAGTGTAGTTACCCCTTTGTTAAATTCACAAAGGTTATATACTCTTCAAGCATCGGTAATACCTATAAATTATCACTAAAAAGGAGCCATACAGTATGTTCATTCTGCATTAGAAATTGCCAATTTGATTATTACATTATTATAGACATGTATGTGAGAAGTACATTATATAATGATTAATTTTTTGTATTCAATATATTTCATAATCAAATGTAGGCTAGAATTTTAATAACAGATAGTATTACTAAATCTAAATATATCACATAATTTATAGGAGAAGGGTAAAACCAGTAATTTATATTATGTTTGAAGATGCAATATACCAATTTCTTTCTGTTTTTATCAACTCTCTGTCCAGATTATGTTTTTTAACACTCATTGCTTATTATTTTTAAATATTTTGTTTGAAAGAAGGAATATTTCATGCTTGCTGATCACTAGAGAAGTTTTTAAAAAGTTACAATTCAGAACCATTGCTCATAATCATTACTTTCTGTTCTTTTATAATTTTAATGACTGAAATATAAAGTCCTTTCAAATGTATCATTTTTGTGCCTTGGTTTTAAATATAATTTCTACGCATCAAAGGCAGTGATTTATATGAATTTTGACACTTTTACATATCATTGTAAACAGGAATCGGGTATTAACAATGAAGCAACGCAAACATAAATGTGGATGTATTAACTTGGAAGATCTGTTTCGTGCAGTCTCATTGCACAGATATTAATTGCCAATCCATTGTTTGAACGTCAGATACATGTACGTACTTGTGTGGTCAGTTGTGATATATACATGTAACATACCAAGCATTAATAGAAATGGATCAGTAGAGAAGGTGGGCCCTACATGCATATTAACTGTTCATCACCTGTAAATGTAGTTAAACTCTGCATTAGCAGCCTGCACAGCATTTGTAAGACTAATAATAATGTAAAACCACTAATTGGAGCATGGCATTGATTCAATTCATTATTTTTCAATAGTCTTTTACAAAAATACTTAGATCCTCCCTGTGCCGCTGCTTTGCATAATACAAACAAAAATGAAATTCAAGGCTTGTAAATGTACCAGTGCGTATCAGTGCTTAGATTTCTTTCAGTTTTTGTTTTAATTTAGTTTTTTGTTTCAAGTGATTTTAATACCGTCCAACAGTACAGGTATGGTTCTACATGTATCCTTCATGTCTGTTAAAACCTTGAATTTGAAATACTTTTTGTAAATTGGTTTGAGTTGTGTATTTAAAGTCTTTTAAATAGGATTTTATTTTCAAGAGGCTTTCCAAGGAATATATATTTCATCAACAGTTTTGTATTATTTTTGTAGCAAACAAGTGTATTGCATGCATTACTCTTGTTAATTCATATATATGTATGAAATAAATTTAGGAATGGTTGAAATTAAAAAGCAGCTTTATAAGAATTTAATATGAAATGTGTAGTATTGAGTACCCACTAATACATTTGTAACACAGAGAATCAGAGATATGGCTTGACAATTATGGTAGCGTACAACGAGTCAGAGTGGGTGTGCATACAAAATGATAAAATAATACTAAAGCTGTTGCACATGATTTACACCAAACTTGTTATCGATTTCAGTAGCTTTTAACCGTTAATTCAGAGCTGCCAACCATTACATTTTTCGGGAATTATTCTGTTTTTTTCCCTCCAAATTACGGTAGGACATTTTTTTTTACATATCGCACGTTAAACAACTGCCCTTAAATGTTGATTTGATCACAAATTCAATAAAAAACTAACGTTAAAACGTACTTAAAGAGAAAAATATTCTCAAAAAGAATGAAATGCAGATAATACCAAAATAACAACCCAAAAATATCTACTGGTAAATAAAGTGTAGTTCCTGATATGGAAAAAACAGCATGAGGAATGGCCATTTCTGCATTGGAAGTGTGTTGCGCATGGTTTAAATCAATTCTTTTTTTGCTTGAAATTCCTTTTTTTGCCATCATGGTTCCTTTTTTTGGTCGCACAAGGTTGGCAGCTCTGCTTGTAACTTGTGAGTAATGCGTGTTATGAAACAGGGCCCAGTAATGACATTTGATTGATTCATAATACGCAGCATTGATGTGATTCTCACAATAATGATCAGTTATTGCAGAATAATATCTCGAAAACCAGTCTCTGTACCAGCAAGAAAATTATATTATAGTAATGGGTAAAACTTTACCTTGAACATGCTGCTATGTAGGTTATCAGTGTTTCCATTTTCAATTAACTTCTGTCCCTGTGTAGCATATATGGAATGGAACGGAAAATCACTATTTTCAAGTTTAACAATTTTTTTTTTCCTGTAGTTATATTTGGTAATGTCTTCAATGTATGTGTGTGATGGTAGCATAGAACCCAAGATATTGCATTTACATTAAACATTCCTTTTGACACAATATGAAGGAACTCCACAATTACTTTGGATTGTACATGAAAAGAAGTTAAAGATGAGACTGCCGCACAGAGTGTCTCAATATTACAGCTGCAATTCTTGAATATCAGCGTTCCAGCCAAAATGGATACTGTTGGTAATTTCTGTTTTCTGCTGAATGTGCTGTGCAAATCATAAGGGCCATTTAACCAACAGGAAAGTTAATTGTTCCTGTTAAACCATTGTTAGATGTTATATGAATGGAGATTAAATTAAAGTGAATTCTTCATTACCTGAATTTTCATGAATAGGCTATTTTTGTAATGTACCTTAAAGGTAATACAAAGTTTTGGGAAATTTTGAAAATTGGGTGGATAGTGATTCTTTACAATTTTAATATATTTGGATGCCCTTTTGGATGTATTATAAGCACTAGAAAATTTAGCCCCTAAAACACTTCTGCTTTCGAAAAAAATTGAATATAAAAATTTACCAGCGCTCCCGGTAAATTTTGATAAATTTCAAACAGCGCCTACGGCCATACAATGGTAGCTACCATGCAAAATTGATATATTGACCTTGAGAGGGAGCTATTCAACATAAAGAGTTTATTATTTACAATTTCATAACTTTAGACTTGATTTCTACCGTGACAACGATCATTGAATACCGGTATTGTAAAATTGCATATGCTTCCAATATGTTAATTTGAACCAAATTCATTGCCCCATACCAAAACTTGATGTACACTGTATTGGCAATTATATTATTCTGAATTCTCCGGATGTCAATACAACACAGAATGTTCTGAATGATGCTGGATTTCGCTGAGGCTGCAGGCAAAGGTTGAAATGGAAGTGCATGATGGGAAATTCTGAATTTGATGTAGAATATATGTTTGCATTCAATATTTGTGATGTGAAATTAAAGATATTCTCAATCTCATGCCTTGTTTTATTTCAAGACAACCCTCTTAATTACATGTAGATGCGCATGGCTTAGAAATGTTTTTTTTTAGACATTAGGTGCGTATAACAAACTGTTGTGTGTCACATGATAGCCTATCAGCCAATTGGGTGCTCTCAAACAAAAGCCCTTTTCTTATGTGTAATATTATCATGCTTCTGTGTGCGCTTTCTAAAAGATAACGTCTTTGTAATTTGTAAGCAAATCTTTACTGGTATACATGTATTATCTCTTTCAGAAATAAGAGTTTGATTCGCATTTCAAAGATTTTCCTGTTGATATAAAGTCCTTCCGAGCTTCATTAATTCTTCCAGTTTCAGTTACAATGAATATATAGTTTTGGTTTTTCTAGAAGTTGATTATATTGAGAAGAAAAAAATGCCCTTTCCTTTGTCTGTAAATACATTTAATGATGTGAAAGTTGGTGTCAGGCTGTTATGTCATTATACATGTATGTACAACATGTGCAGTATGGGGTTTGCTCGCTATATGAAGGGATCTTGCAGAAATAAGAATGTTCCTGAAAACAAAGAAAGAGAAAGAGAAAAATGGTGATAAATTTGAAAATTATTCTGCTCCTCACAAATTAAAATTGCCATGATTAAAAACGAACCTCTAGTTCATTTCTTTGTAGCATATGGTATTGATTCTTATTTCTGCATCATCCCCCTAATATGATGTATGAAATGATGTAGGATGTGAAGTGTGCATATATGTGTGTGCATTGTGCAATACATTGATAAATGAGTATATATTCCAGTAGCATGTCATTAGATCGCATTTTTGTATGAATATTGTAAGGTTGTTGGTATTTATGATGAGTCTCCATTAAATTATGTTTCTATATGTAAGTAGAAACATGAAGCAACAACATCAAGAATGTAAATGAAGTGCTTCTTTTTTCCAGTATTTGAAAATATTAATTTCCAATAATTGACAGTAGTTCGTCTCAAAAAATAAGCCTTTTTGAAAATTCATGAATTTTTGCCAAAATGTATCATTTTTCAAAATTTCATGAAATGATCTATAATAACATATTTCGAATAGACAAGGGGTGGAAAACATGAAAAGATATGAAAATAAACCTTTTTGAAAATTCATGAATTTTGGCCAAAAATGATGGGCTTACCCCTTGCCATTTTTGTCAAAAAGAGTCATTTTTCAACATTTCATGAAATGATCTGCAATTACATATTTTGAATAAATGAGGGTCATACAATGCTGATGTGAAAAGATATGAAAATAAGCCTTTCTGAAAACTCATGAATTTTGCCCAAAATGATGGGCTAACCCCTTGCCATTTTTGTCAAAAAGTGTCATTTCTCAACATTTCATGAAATGATCTGCAACAACATATTTTGAATACAAAGGGGTCCAAGAGATGAAAATAAGCCTTTTTGAAAATTCATGAATTTTGCCCAAAACTTTGCCTTTTTTGTCAAAAAGTGTCATTTTTCAACATTTCATGAAATGATCTGCAACAACATATTTTGAATACAAAGGGATCCAACAGATGAAAATAAGCCTTTTTGAAAATTCATGAATTTTGGCCAAAAATGATGGGCTTACCCCTTGCCATTTTTGTCAAAAAGAGTAATTTTTCAACATTTCATGAAATGATCTGCAATTACATATTTTGAATAAATGAGGGTCATGCAATGCTGATGTGAAAAGATATGAAAATAAGCCTTTCTGAAAACTCATGAATTTTGCCCAAAATGATGGGCTAACCCCTTGCCATTTTTGTCAAAAAGTGTCATTTTTCAACATTTCATGAAATGATCTGCAACACCATATTTTGAATACAAAGGGGTCCAAGAGATGAAAATAATTCATGAATTTTGGGCAAAAATTATGGGCTAACCCCTTGCCATTTTTGTCAAAAAGTGTAATTTTTCAAAATTTCATGAAATAATCTGCAATGACATATTTTGAATAAACAGGGGTCATACAAACCATCTAGAGACGAAAAGATATGAAAATAACCCTTTCTGAAAATTCATGAATTTTGCCCAAAATGATGGGCTAACCCCTTGCCATTTTTGTCAAAAAGTGTCATTTTTCAACATTTCCTGAAATGATCTGCAACAACATATTTTTAATACAAACTGGTCCAAGAGATGAAAATAAGCCTTTTTGAAAATTCATGAATTTGGGCCAAAAATGATGGGCTAACCCCTTGCCATTTTTGTCAAAAAGTGTCATTTTTCAACATTTCATGAAATGATCTGCAACAACATATTTTGAATACAAAGGGGTCCAAGAGATGAAAATAAGCCTTTTTGAAAATTCATGAATTTTGCCCAAAACTTTGCCTTTTTTGTCAAAAAGTGTCATTTTTCAACATTTCATGAAATGATCTGCAACAACATATTTTGAATACAAAGGGATCCAACAGATGAAAATAAGCCTTTTTGAAAATTCATGAATTTTGGCCAAAAATGATGGGCTTACCCCTTGCCATTTTTGTCAAAAAGAGTAATTTTTCAACATTTCATGAAATGATCTGCAATTACATATTTTGAATAAATGAGGGTCATACAATGCTGATGTGAAAAGATATGAAAATAAGCCTTTTTGAAAATTCATGAATTTTGCCCAAAATGATGGGCTTACCCCTTGCCATTTTTGTCAAAAAGTGTCATTTTTCAACATTTCATGAAATGATCTGCAACACCATATTTAGAATACAAAGGGGTCCAAGAGATGAAAATAATTCATGAATTTTGGGCAAAAATTATGGGCTAACCCCTTGCCATTTTTGTCAAAAAGTGTAATTTTTCAAAATTTCATGAAATAATCTGCAATGACATATTTTGAATAAACAGGGGTCATACAAACCATCTAGAGACGAAAAGATATGAAAATAACCCTTTCTGAAAATTCATGAATTTTGCCCAAAATGATGGGCTAACCCCTTGCCATTTTTGTCAAAAAGTGTCATTTTTCAACATTTCCTGAAATGATCTGCAACAACATATTTTTAATACAAACTGGTCCAAGAGATGAAAATAAGCCTTTTTGAAAATTCATGAATTTTGGCCAAAAGTGAAATTTTTCAACATTTCATGAAATGATCTGCAACAACATATTTTTAATACAAACTGGTCCAAGAGATGAAAATAAGCCTTTTTGAAAATTCATGAATTTTGGCCAAAAGTGAAATTTTTCAACATTTCATGAAATGATCTGCAACAACATTATATTGAATATACAAAGGGGTCCAGGAGATGAAAATTAATGAATTTTGGCCAAAAATGATGGGCCTTGCCTTTTTTGTCAAAAAGTGTCATTATTCAACATTTCATGAAATGATCTGCAATAATATATTTTGAATACAAAGGGGTCCAAGAGATGAAAAGATATGAAAATAAGCCTCAGACAACCACTCATATTTTCAAGATAAAAAAATATTATGTAATATATAGAACCCATAATCAGGCTTGATGGAATCTTAGTCAATTAAATTAAATAAAGGTTTTATTCAAACATTTCTCGCAGCCAGTTGCTGAATCGCACATGTGTACATATTATAGTTCTAAATTTAAAAAAATGCATCTACCAGTATTGCATGAAATATAACCATAATTAACATTTTAGCACACAACAGCTTCAAGTTGAATAAATTGAATCATACACTAATCATACTACAGAACATATGTATCATATAAGAATAATGCATAAGGATCCAGCTTGTTTAACTAAATTATTTACAGCATCCTAAACTTAAAAAACGTAAATCCTATCAGTCAAAATTTTGTTACCAAAAATTGCATTTTGTAAAACAGTATAAAAATATTAAAAGAGAGGGGGGGGGGGGGTAACTATTCAACAAGCAAGATCATGGCCCACAATAAATGGTGAAAAATGCCTTACATAACTTGATCTGATTAGTAAGGACAATTTCAATTTAAAAAAAGATCAGATTCTAATGATAGTCATATGCAAAAATTTAAGAGCACACAAACAAAATGCATTACAAATGAAAACAAATATTAACCAATGAACAAGAGAAACTTATTCAATGCTCAAATGGCAACAGGTAGTGCTTAATTAAAAAACTTCTCAGAGTTGTAAAGATAATTCATTATGAATTTATATATCCTTCACAACAATGCTTTGAATTTCACGGTGGGACACTTTTTGAAAGAATAATCACACACTTTCTTGATGGGAAGAAATTGACAATCTTCTTGAAGATTTTGAAATTACATTATGCTCAGCAGTCTCTCTAATCCAATCTTCTTGCTAGTTGCACATTTAGATTTTTAGTAAAGCTCTCTTGATTGAGGGTCACTTTGAAGGCCTTTAAATCTGGATTTTTCTTTCTCTGACTGCGTTTTTTTCAATGAAAAAGGACAAAAAGAATGAGGAAAAAAATGAATCCAAATGGAATCATAAAGTACTATTCCGATTTATATATTTGGAATATTTATATAAATACAAGTATATATAAGATAATAAAATGCAGGCTCAGCGACATAAAAGATAAGTTCCTGGTGATCTTAAACAGTTGCAAAAGACTGTAGGTGGAACATTAAGGCTATTCTTTCCATGTCATATAGCACACAAGGGCATCCACAATCCATCTTTAACATGGAATAGTATGTTTCACAGAGCGAATTTTTTTTGCCTAGTTTAAAATTATAATTTTGTAAGACTTTGAAGATACCATAGGTCGGGGTAGTCACTGTCGCCATGTTTTTCAGTCACAGCAGTACCCAGTCAAATTCTGGTCAAGTTGACAAGATTACCAGCTAACCTGTCAGTTGCCGTACAAGTATTCCTGATGGAAGTTTTATCCCACCACAGAAATACGGTAGAATGAAAGCTTAATTCATGGATGTATATCTCCATTTACAGCTGGACTCCTAAACTTTTGTATTCCCTCTCTTCAACGGTTAATCACATTTGATTTCTATCTGGCCTGGAATCGGAGACGAAGGGAATAAAGTTAACTTATATGGCAACTCCACCAGATGTGAAGGACCTCAAAATCGAGAGGAGAACTGCGAAAGGCCAAGCTACCCAGATTTCCAAGGCCTTGCATAACTTGTTCGACAATGACAGGGATCTTGAGGAGGTCAACAAGGCTGTCAAAGGTTTGGAAGTAACATTAAAAGATTTAGAGATTAGGCACAGGGCTTACTACCGTACCCAAAGTGGTGGTCTATATAGCAAAAGAGACGCGGTCACCATATTGCATACCTGCCTCCAAGGGAAGCCCTTTGACATGATGAGAGGGGTAGGCAACGATTCGATGCTGCTTATATATCTGCTTATATCTGAACTCTGTTTTTGGGGACCGGCGATTCATAGCAGATGCCATAATCCATAATGTGAACTCATTTAGGGATTTGAGGGACGGAGATAACTCCAGATTTTGTGATCTAATGCAGCTATTAAGGTGAAGCTTCCACACACTAAAGGAAGTTGGCTGTCAACAAGACATCAACAACAGCCAAACGTTGGCTGTGATAGAGCACAAGTTGACCCTCGAAAACCAGAAGGTGTGGTTCAGACATTTAGATAGTGCTGACAAGGATGTCAGTTTGCAGCACTTACTGGACTGGATGGAGACAGAGATGAAGACACGTATACGGGCCACTGCACCGCTTAGAAGTGCAAGTACTGGCAGCAGACAGAAGAACACCGTCCACCATGTAAGTACTGACGACAATAAACAGAGTAGTAAGAGTAACCATTTTACCCAATACAAATGCTGTATCTGTGAATCATCTGATCATTGGGTTGATCATTGCAAGCAGGTCCTCTTCAAGAGTCAAACAGAGACATTTCAGTTGATGAGAGTCAATCATGCTTGTTTCAGTTGTCTCAAGAATGCAGGCAGGGAGCACAACATGAGAACCTGCAAGAGAAGGAAGAGGTGCTCTAAATAGTTAAACAGGGAGCAGTGCTCTTTATTTCACCATCCTCTGCTGCACAGGGAAGTCCAAACCAGAAGTAAGATAGTAGCCAGTGTAGCTGGAAAGTTCGCCCTACTGCCAGCGGTTATGGTGAAAGTTCTTGGTCCAAATCAGAAGAGCTCAACAGCCAACTGTCTACTAGATTCATGAGCTCAGATAAGTCTTGTGAAGCAGTTGATGGCAGAAGTTGGGAAACCAATCACAATCAACATCACTAAAGTCAGGGCCATGTTGAAAAAGTGCAGACAAAACTGTATCGGATGAGACCACCATCCCTTGAAGGCAAGCAGGCTTACAGAGTGTCAGTACTTGGGTTGGATTGCATCAACAATAATGTATCAGAAGTTCAGGTAGATGAACTTGCAAGGACATTCCACCTGAAGAAGGATCTTCTACACCATGGTTTTGGATCCATCGATGTTCTAGTAGGAATCGACCACGCTAAGCTGCATAAAGGAGAAACAAGAGAGAAAGGGAATTTGTTAGCAAGGCATTCTCCTTTACGATGGGTAGTATGTGGAGCTACCTCAGAGCAACAGCCCACCAAGAGTACAGTACTGAATGTTATGTTTGCCAACCCAGTGGACTTGAAAGATTTCTGGACGACAGAATCAATGGAAGTTTGTCACAATCTAGAGCAGTGCCAACTTAATGGTCTCAGCAAACAAGAAGCAGAGGAGTGTAAGCTGATCAGTGATTCATGCCTGAAGGTGGGGAATCAGTGGCTTGATGTACCCTATCCCTGGCAGAAAGATCCAAACTTGCTTCCAGGCAACAGGATCCAAGCTAAAAGATGGTTGTATGCAACAGAAAAGAAACTGGCAAAGAATCCACAACATGCAGAAGCATACAATGTATTCCATTGTTTAAATGCCATACTTCACGTAGATCAGTAAAATATTCTGTAGTGATACTTGGAATGCAATACCTACCGATATCTATGCCCATCTCTTGCCTTATTTGAACATTTGAACATAATGAAGGAATGTCTATTTTAATCATGTTTAATCAGCCAATACACACTTGTTTATGTAATACCCACTCGTTCTTTACTCTTTACTTTGTATAATTATCTGTGACCAGTGGAGCCCAGCCTTTGAAAGTCCAATTGGCCTCTGCTGGCTCCTCCATATTCTTTGTATTGTTTATATATTTTCTTATATGTATAATGTATTGTTGAATGAATTTTTACAAGAATTGGAAATAAAATGAATGAATGAATGATTGATTGAGATAAAGGAGATGGCATGGATGAAATTTGCCAGGAAGCTTTCTGATGAAGAAGCAGAGTCATACACTGGCCCCATGTACTACCTATCTCATCATGCTATCGTAAGACCCGAGAAGAAAAACATGCCTTTCCGAATCGTGTTCAACTCGTCAACTGTATCTCAGGGGCAGTCATTGAATGACCACTGGATGAAGGTTTCAGATCTTCTCAACAGTTTGTTTGGGGTGTTGTTGAGATTAATTTAGAGAACATGATGTGGCGCTGTGCGCATACATATCAAAGATGTATCACAGAGTGATGATACCAAAGAGGGAGTAGTCAACAACAGAAGCCTGAGGTATATGTGATAAAAGTCGAAACATTTGGCGATAACCCGGCCCCAGCCATGGCACAGAGGGCTTGGGAGAAGACAGCAGAAGAAGGGTCAAGGAAGATTCCATGTGCAGCACCCTAAACCACCGAACACATAAGACTATACATGGATGATATTTGTTTTTATGTACCAAAGACGTCTGAGGCTGAGGAAATTGTATTAGCAGTGATGTCAACACTATCCTGGCTGAGGGAGGCTTCCATGTGAAAGAATAGAGGTCAAACAAACCTTTGTCATGACATACAGATGAGGCAGAGAAAAGATGTCCCAAACTGCTGGAAACCATCAGTGATGACAAGGTCCTCAGAGTTATACGAGGAGATGATTCAGATGTCTTTCATACAAGGCGAAACTGCATGAGAATATAACCCACGCCAACAGGATGACAAAGAGAAGGATCTTCAAGTAGCTCATATATTTGACCCTATTGGATATGCAGCAGCTTTAGTAGTACAATCTAAGACAGGACAGCAGAGGCTGTGGGAGGAAGGATTGGTATGCTGAGCTGTTAGAAAAGTGTCATTCTGAATGGAGAAAGTTCTTCAAAGAGATGGAAAAACTGAGCAATTTGAAGTTGGAGAGATGTCTGACACCTAGCGATGCAGTCGGTAAGCTAACTTAATTCATCTTTGTGATGCTTCGATGATTGCATTTGGAGCATGTGCTTACCTTAGATGGGGAACAGATGAAGGAAAGTACAAAATGAGGTTCTTAAATGCAAAATCACGAGTGGCTCCATTGAAGGAGTTGACTGTTCCAAGTCTTGGATTGCAAGCTGCAGACTGTATAAGAAGATTACAACTGAGATGACCATGGATCTGGAAGAAGTGATATTTATGATAGACAGTATGATCGCACTGTCATGGATAAAGAGCAGACCTAAGAGCTTCAAGGTGTTTATCTCTACCAGAGTTGAATTAATCAGAGGTTCTACTGATCTGAGTAAGTGGTGACATATCCCAGGAGAGGTGATTCTGTTGCAGATGATTTAACCAAGGTTTGAATGCAGATCAGTTGAACGGCAGATGGCACCACGGACCTGATTTTCTGCGCCAAAGTCAGAATGGCCAGAGGAACCAAAGGAAGAGGGAAACGTACCTGAAGTGGAATCGGAAAGACGTAAAGAAGAACAATCAGTCTTGATCATAACCAACACATGGGAGGATTTCATTGACTGCAAGAGATTCTCCAGACGGAGAAAGTTGATCAGAGTGACATCATATGCGCTGAAGTCTGTAAGGAGGTTGAGATCAAAGTGCAGGAAAGAACTGATGATAATGATAACCCTTTAATACCTAATGAGTCGAAGAAAGGAGAAGCCTTCCTAAAAAAGGGAGAACTGAAAACCCTTAGTCCTTACACAGGTATTATCCCAGTAGGAGGCAGGGGGGAAAGAGTGGAGATGTCATTTGAAAGGAAAACACCCAGCCCTGCTCCTTTCCGAATATTGGATATCTACCTTGATCACACAACATGATCATGAGAGTGGTCATAATGGCGTAGCAGCCACCACAGCAAAGGCCAGAAGGAGGTATCGTATTTTGAAGGGGCATATACTAGCAAAGACTGTAAAGTTCATGTACAGTGTGCAGAGCCTTTGAAATGTTGAGTGTCAAAAGGTTGCCTATTAAATGTTAAGGTTGGTAGAAGCTTAAACTACCTTGTATGATCACACCAACCAATGTAATTTTTCTGCATTGTTCATTTTAATGTACATGTAGAAACATGGAGATATACATGTAAAACCGTGAAGCTTTTATTGGATTTCTGTGGCGGAACAAACCTTCATCAGGAATACTGGTACAGTAACTGACGGGTTAGCTGGTAATCTTGTCAAAGTTAACCAGAATTTGACTACGTCCTGCTGTGACTGAAAAACATGGCGACTGTGACATACGTGTCCTACAGTATATTTAAAGTTTTAAAAAAAAATGTTAACTAGAAACAAAATTTTCCACATAGGAATTTTCCACATGGATATATGTACATTAAATACACACTCTATATATTAATCTTCGTCACCTTCAGCCAGGTAAATGATCGAGATCTTTGTAATCGGACGGTGGTATTCTGAAGTTGCCATTACATCTTCACATTGGGAACTTTACTATCTCGTCCTGGATATATGCGGTTCAAAAGGTACTACACCCATTTTTAATCAATTTTTTAGTATTTCTTCCTTTTTTGTTGTTGTTCTTGTTGGCATTATTATACACATTTCCAGTAGCCTCATACACTGACACTTCCAAAATACTGAATTTGGGATACCGGTACATGTTTGCACCCCTGGTAGCACTGGGGATGTAATGGAAGAGCTTAAATTGAATTCAGAAGCCACTATTTTGTTACTGATATAACATGTGGCATCCATGTTTCTAGTTTGTATACTGCTGTTTCTAAGCTGTACCACAGTAATGGTAAATTCTCTAGAGAGAAGTTTAGGCCACTTTTACCGACATACAAATATTTGGATCCTTAATTATCTCATACATTCATTTCATTCTGTATCTTTATTTAACTGTTTGTTTTTTTCTGGTACACTGCAATCCTTGCCTCTCCAACCTCGGAGACATCTACAGGTGCAGACATTCCCCCCTCTACCCCCCTCCTCAGTACCCTTTCTCCGTGTGCCTGCAGACGACCTTCTTGCACTCCCACATGTCAATATATTCCCAACGCAACGCCCCTTTCCATTACATATCCTCTTGCTGCAAGACTCCGCCCCTTCCTGTGACATCATCACTGTAGGACCTAAGGCACTCTTTATATAGCTCTGCAAATGCGAGCAAGCCTCTGCACTGTTGTCATCTAAATTGTCGCCCCAGAATATGACACCATCGACTCCTACCTCGGCAGACATGAGAATGGTGTCGTTCAAGTTTTCCTGAAAAGGAGTAGCAAAGTACATAAAACGTTGAGCTGAAAAAATCATGAACTATAAATTACAGTTCCTACTGCATGACAAATATTGGTCATTAATATTCAAGTGTAGTGTGATCTTAATTCCTTCTACATTAAAGCTATGTTGTTGGTGATGGTGATGGTGGTTATTTTACCTGACTGCTAAGAAAGCATAAATGCTTGTAAGTAAGCAACCAGACGGCCGACGGCTTTAGGTCCTCTCAGAGGGACCTGGTAATGAGGATTAATGCCTTACCAAAGGGCACTAGCGCATCGACTTGGTCTCAAACCCGGGTCACCGGTATACAAGACCACTGCTCTACCGACTGAGCTATCGCGCCTCCTACATGTGTGTACAAACTACCTAAGGTCAAATGTAACTATGTAAGTATTACCTTTCATGTTTGTTTGGTATTTAGGCAAAAAGAATTACCCTCTAAATACTCCCATTGTCATACACTTTGCAATGCATGTCCCCGTTTTCTTCTCAGGAGGGCAAACAAACAGAAATTGCAAAAAAGTGTTAGTACAGCATGTTCATTTTTTGGTAGGACTCCTGATCCTTGTTCATATAGGGGCTTATTAGAGGCAATTGATTATATCTTGGGGGCATGTTCATGTATGTTTAGATATTTTCTCTAGAGAAAAAGAGATCTTAATTTTTTGGTACAAATGAGCAATGATCCTAAAAGGTACATTACAGAGTTGCCAACTTGTGCATAACTGATAAAATCTTTAAAAATTCATACCTTTCCTCAAACTTAAACAAATCTTTTCCCCTCATTTTGTGGACACCTACTTTAGATCAGGGTGGACTTTCCGTTTAAGAATGGAACTCTGCTGATGACTTACCAGACTATAGAAGAAACCTGTGTGACTGTAGTTGAATCTGGTGTAGCTGAAGACAACTCCTTGAGGGTCACCGGATCTCTCTCTCACTCTGAAGGCCTCCTCCAACTTGTTCCTAACAAAGGCTCTCTGATTGGCGTGTGTCGGTCTGAGATAAATGGATGGATAGAGGGCGCTGCTCTCTTTGAACAACCATGTGACCTCATCGTTAGTTGCCACTGCCGAAGCTGTGCAACTCATGTTGGCTGTTTCTTTGTTATTGAAGCAGTACGGGTACGCGTAGTAGCCCCATGTGGCATTTGGTCGCAGGGTCTTTCCCAGTTTCAGAGTGCTCTCCATAAACAGCTTTGCACCCTGTGTCCACTCCAGCTCTGCAACCAATTCGACCGTGGCGTTGTCCCACTCGGGATGCATCTTTTTTACATGGGCGATGGACTCTTGTTGGTAGACGGCAAGCGTGTCAAAGTTATCATGCCACTGGGGACGCCAAGCTTCCCAGTCGATGACGCTGACTCCATCAAAGTTTGGGTCTGGGATGGTGCTGATGATGTCTTCTGCAGATTTCTCTAGGTGCTGGGTGATGTTTGCTAGCTGTTGGAAGTTTTATATAAACACTGAATTATTAAAAGGATTGTGAGGATTTGGATCCAATGATCAGTAATTTGTTATTGTTAGCATTTGGAGAATCTTTATCTAAACAAGTTAAACTTGTTATAATTAAAAAATAGAATTCACCTCTTTAATATACCAGTCTAGCTTGCTGCGCTTAGATTGCTTAAAAAGCTAAATTTACTTTTTGACTTGCACTCAGTAGATAAAGATGGCATGCTCGATCTTGTAATTGAAAACAAGTCTGACAAAATTTGTGGAAACAAATAACTCAGCTCTCCTGACTCTTTTCAGAACTTTAATAAGTCCTAAAAAAAAGTTATTGTATTGCCCTTCGCGACCGACCCCAAAATCTTGAGATCTATGATCAGCTTTAAAAAATGAAAAAAATAAATAAAAATGATTAAACAATTTTTTTGAGAAAACAAATATGTTTTGGCACCTAAAGGGCAATATACAACATATTTTTTGTTAGGCCTAATAGTGTAAAAAATTAAGATATGTCTGTATCATGTGCAGTATTCATAAATGAGAAGTACACATACACGCATAGTTCATTATTATTTTCAGTATAAATTGTTGCTCTGTTGTGTCGAAATCTGTAGTCCTTGACTTTATAATTTACGTCTTGTTTTTCGGCAGTGCCTGCGAGTCCTGCTTTGAAATTGTTATTTTTCATCCTCGAGCAATTCTGGAATTTCTGCGTAAGCCCAGGGCCTTGCTTGTCAAGAGAGTCTGTCCTTGTCATACTTAATGACAGGGGTGTAATCTCTGTTGTGTGAGGCCCCATGCAAACTAACCCCTAGCGTACAGGTTGGACTTTGCTTAAGTCAAGATAGTCTGTCCTTGTCTTACGTAACAGCAAGGACAGACAATCAGTCACGTGCGGGCCTCCAACTGACCCAAAGCAGAGGCTAGACTTTGTCCTCAGTTTGAGGACAGATTCTGCCCTTACTAGCTCGAGGTCTGGTTGTATTCTTGCTAGTAGGTCGGCCTGCTCGAAAACAGTATAAATATAGCTCCTTATATAAAGCCCAAAAGATCAAAATTGACAGACTTCATCTCAAATCTTTAATTTGCTGCCGCTTTCCAAATTTGCTAGCGTTCTGATAATAGACTGTACATGTACTGTAGTGTAGATAGAGCCAAGTTTAGAGAACACGATTTCTCGACTTTAATACTGAACTTTCCTTCGTAGTTATAAAAGAGTTAACAAATCTACTCCATCTCATATCACCTATGATTTGTGTACATGTATGAATGGTAAAGGGCGAGAGAGAGAGACTGAGTGAGAAGAGAAAAGAGTAGCAGGATCGATGTTTAAAATGTTTAATCATAATCGAGGCAAGCTAAACTGGTATTGGCAAGCTGACTGCTGAAAATGCACTGCCCCAAAATACCTTGGCTGTCCAAGGAATCTTCTTTACAAAATACTTTGATTTTCAAAATCATGAAATTGTATTAATTCTGCTTCATCATCTCATTTTTTATTAATTATAAAAAGGTGCTTTTTTACAATACTTAAAAAATAAAACTAAGTTATATCAATGATTGCTACAATCATGCCAATTTATATGATTTGTAAATTTATACAAATAATTAATAGTAATTGACAAGAAAATATGGAATAGATCTAGATAGAGTTGTAACTTACACCTCCAGATTTTCAAAACATTAAGTCTACTCATCAGTACGAGAATACACCAGATGGTGGCCTGTACTTAAAGCGAAGAAGAGGTTTAATTATACACGGAGAGGCCATGGACTATCAGAGGAGTAGCAATCAAAATTATACAAGTTTAACACCACAGCTGTATAGCACTAGTCTATAATTTGATAAGTCATTTATCATTTACTATGCTATGTACAAGTCTTGCACAACATAAGACAGATGTTTTGTTGATCTTTAAATGCATCGATTTAGACATTAAGAAAACAAATATTATTATTAATCAAAAGTTAGTTTTTAAGCTTTGTCAAGTTTGTTACGTAGTCTATACCAACCTGTGGTAATCCTCCATTGATCAGAATTTGTGTACTTTTACTGCCAGCTGCGTATTCGTAACGAGGATACAAACCAAGTTCGTTTGAATAGAACAGGTTGATCACATTGCCACCAGTATCCTGGTGATTACTGTTAAATTCAATCCCGAAATCCGACAGCGGCAACTCTATGCCAAAACGTTCCTTGCAGGAGTTTGGAAGGTCCCAAATTGCTCGAAAAATTCTATCGGTGTTTGCGCCGTTACTACCCTGGAGCTTAGGCGGCGGACGATGGTTATTAACCGTATCAGGAGCTGCGGCTGGTTCATGTTCTACGTTTTCTTCTGCGAAGTTGGTTGTTTTCATCCATTTCAGATAGAATTTCGAATGAGCAAATGCCTCAATTGACGCAAAACATAGGATGGTCAGGAAAGTAAAGTAATAACTTCGGAAATTTATCAAATGCATGATGAAAGCTAGTCTTTGTTGTCGCTGCTGTAAAGAATCATCAAGGCGTGAAAGTAGCTTACCACCACACACAGTACACAGTGCACATGCATGCAAGCAACAAAACAAACCAAAATGGCCACGCCCCCAAGCTTAGTCTTTCAATCAGAACAATTTTGATTTTTTTTCCCTTCTTTTCTGGTTCAGGTTTCCCCTTTAATAAGACCGACCTATTATTAAGCTTCATGATATATGAGCCTAACACAGAGGCGGCCCTCCTGGAGGAGGGGGGGGGGGGCAGGGTGAGAGGGGGGCACAGTGTCCCCACTATTTCAAGTAAAGTGCCCCTTTATACACATAAGAAAAGTGCCCCTTTTACTTTGTAAGAAATGTCACCATTTAAAAAAAGGAGCCCCTTTCCCTTCTCACAAATGCCCCAATTCATCTCTTGTAAATGACCCTTTTCATGCACATTTTCCTTCATTGTAAGTGCCCCTTTTTCATTCTCATATCTGGTCATTACCCAATAAATCACTCAGGTGCGATATATTTTCTAAAAATGCAAGTACCGGTAATTCAGGCATAAAGAGTTCTCTACTATTAGCTCTTGCTATTGGTAACATCATAATAAAAATATTTAACGCTACCCATTCAACCAAGACAAACTCAATTTATTAGTATAGTATTAATGACTGCTTTGAGAGAAATAGTTGTTTTTATACGCTCAAGGGAAGGTTAGAATTGTGCTATTACCCGAGGCGTGCCGAGGGCAATAGCCCAATTGTAACCTTCTCGAGAGCGTATAAAAACAACTATTTCTCGAATATTAAAGCAGTCATTAATACTTTTATATGCCAAAAAAAAATAGACTAAAAAATAAAAAATAAAAAATAAAAAAACTTTTGTCGAAGATGGGATTCGATCTCTTGCGTACAAAAGGTGATCTAACTAAAATCAGCGCCTTAAACCGCTCGGCCAGCGCACTCTGTCACCATATATAGCAGTTTTCTCTAATATATACATTAAAATGGATTGAAAACGGCTTCGCGACGGTGGATGCTTCGCCGCTGCTCCATTAAACGGGCCCTTCTTTTACTTTTGCAATGCATAATGGCACAAACTTAATAGATCAAGATCTATCGGCAGATGTTGTTTTTTTGTTTTTGGAAGTTTATTTTCGTCTTCATGTCAACAATGCAAGATAAAATTGTCGGTAAGATCGATCGAGATTCAATTGTATTGAAATTACCGACCAATTCTTCGCACACGTGCGGTATCCTCGATCGCTCAGACCATTTTTTAACATGTAAACCTATGGGATAACCATGGAGACTGAACTATTTTCCCGGTAACCATGGTTATTGGGATTTTAGAACTGTTTTAACCATGGTTACTGGGAATTTTCGGGAACAGTTAAAGTTTATGAATGCAATTTCGACCAATCAGATTGCTGGATTACTTAAGTGAGGTATATAACATAGATTATCATGCCTGATTACACCGACTCCATTCATATGGTAAAAATGTCAAATAAAATTGAATACTATTTCTTAAGATCGATTTTCAGCCAGTCAAAACAAAAAACAATTTCATAAGATTTTGTTAACAGGATTACAAAAAATATATATCAATGATTGCATGCATGAGAGAAAATAGGCTTACAATGTTGTAATAAAAAATGTAAATGTTACTTATCGATGGTATCGTTTTGGTTTTTGACTATAGGCTAGAAGTTATAGGTTTCCTACATCTCAACTTGTAATACCTGTTATGAACAATAATAAGGCAATCATGTGTTTCAGCAAACTGTAACACTGGCTTCTGGACAGTTTCATAGAGTTTTGTATTGAATCTCTTCTGCTGGGCCTCATTACCACAACTTTCAAACATAGGCCTATCTACAAAATTAAGGTTGCCGACTATCTAACAGCCACTTTCTTTCAACTGGCATACATCAACCCATCCAAACAATACTATGAATAAAACTAGATACAGACAGGGACAATAGTTAGAGAACAAAGTGGTACATTCTAAAATAAATATCCATGCATACTGTATCACTCAATCATGCAATGATAGCCCATCCTCTCTCTCTCTCTTTCCACATTCTCTTTATCTTTCTCTCTCTTTCTTTTCCCTTCTATTTTTTCCTATTTTTTGTTTCTTTCTCCCATTCTCGCTCCCTCTACAAAAAACAAACCCTATACTTTCTCAATTGCTTTCTCCATAAAGAGACTTATAAATCATTCTTTGATGGTCTCTAAAGGCAATACAACTAACGTATTATTGGTATTCTATTCAATTTCTATTATGTTCATTCTAAAATATCCCTTTGTCAGAAAAGTCAAATGGAAACATGTGTTACAAAATTTGAATCCTTCAAACTCGAAAGTCAATTTACATAATTATGCATTCATACTGTTCTTTGCACAAATTATTCGATTGAAAAACAAATTAATTTAAATAATGAAAGTACTGTGATTTATTAAAAGCATTTCAATTTCATGCACGATACATTATAATTTCTGGCAATTTATTAATACATGCATCTTTCAACAACAACAAAAATCAATTATCATCTTGACAGATGTCTTCAATAAGACAATAAAGACAGCAAAACACTAAACTTATAATTTGAAAGGGAGATTCTGTTACTGAATATCACACTGGTTGAAGGCTTTTTAATTTTTATCTGACTGCTCAGAAAGCATGTGTAAGTTTGTAAGTAAGCAACCTTGAACCAGGGGACCAACAACTTTAGGTCCTCCCCAAGGGACTTGGCAACAAGGATTACTGCCTTATCAAACAGCACTAGCGCATCAAATTGGTTTTGAAGCCCTCACCTTTATCATCAAATAAATGTCATCCTTAAGTATCTGAATATCTTCCTCCATATTTGGTATAAACTTTTAAATTTGGCCTCTGTAAAAATAGATGTGTGCTTGAGAAATTCTGACTCTGTGAAGAGGCTCAGAGCATATACATGTACATGTACTTTGTTACATTGAACTCTGCAGTGGAAGTATGCTATGCACTATGGACTGTACAGGGTGTATACCAAAATGCGAAGATATTTTGATCTTAAATAGTATTCAGCCATTCTCAATGATATTTCCTAGATAATATTGTGGTGTATCCCCTATTTTACTGATGGAATATGAAATGGATCAAAATGAGGGGAATGCAAAGGTAGAAAGTGGAAAGCTGCAAAATGAGCTGCTCTTGTTCGACTGTGCATATATTTTCATGCACATACATTATATTCCTATTGATACAATAAGTACAATAGAGATGACTATGAACATTTAACTCTGACATGTTTAGCTTAATTTTCTACAACTTCCAAGAATGATGCATCAATTTCCGTCATTAGATATTTGTTGAGATATAAAAATAATGGCATGACTGACCTTATAAATAGAATAAAACGATGCACATTAGTTACATCAACTTACATGCACATCATAAGGCATACAGGTTGTTGTCAACTGCAGAATATAAATATAATTCAAAAGTGTTCATGTAACAAATTAAAAAGACTGATAATACGAAATAGGCTAAAACATAATGTACAAAGTCTTGCAGTCATGAGCATAGAAGGGTTCTGAATGGACCATATTTTGTACATTATCAGACGTTAGAATATATCTGTTATCTTATATATATTATCATATATACATCAAACTTGAAGTTGCATAAAATTTCATTCTCCTATCTACCTATTAACAGTATACAATATTAATATAGACTAATACCACAAGCGTGGTGGCTGCTAGTTAATACAAAAAAGTCACCTTGGGACTAGCTTTTAACCCTTCACCTAAGCTTCATGCAGTCATCAGAGTTTTTGTGCAGGATTTATATCAGAGGTTTTGTGTAGGATAGAAAGAAGGAGGAAAGAGAAGAAGGAACTCCATAATCCATAATTCCCTCAGAGAACCAAAGCTGTCACAGATAGGCAACATTATGTTCTAAAAGTGCTGATCTATCCACTTTAAAAAATAATCATCTCATTGACCGAAAGCATCCACTAAAGCAGTAACTTTAGAAACAAAAAAAGAAAACACTATACATTTACCTCAACGGGGAATAGAATACAACTCTACTTTGCTTTGGAAGTAAAAGCACAAATTCCTAATTTTTCTCCCCTGACATGACGCAATCATTCCTCTACTCCTCTACCACCAAGCACTCCTGCTTCCCAGCTGAAAATGCTTGATATGAGTAAAAGTACGACATTCGGCTCATGACTCAGGCTCTAGTACCACTGCTTCACTGCTTCTCTTGAGGCAAATGTATGCTCATCTTTCCTCCTAAGCAAAGAGTCTTCCAACTCTTTGGTTGAAGGTTAATATGCTTACATGTTGTGAACATATATATGTAACCATCTACCTTAATGAAGCACACACATCTATTTTCACCTAGAACTTAGAACAGGATCTCATCCTTCTTTGCAGCTTTTCTACAAGCGCAGCTACGCTCTTCTTTCTTCCCAAGCAAAAAATCTTACATAACCTTGGTTGGAGTTGAATATGCTTACATGTTGTGAACATCTATGCAACCATCATCCTCATGAAGCCCATACATAAATATCATCCTTCTTAGCAGCTTTCCTACAAGCACATCTATGCTCTTCTTTCTTCCCAAGCAAAGAATCTTACATTACTTTGGTTGAAAGGTGATGCTTACATGTACATATGGCTACTCCAATGTAATCATCATCCTCATGAAGCAATTATACCTGATTTTTCCCAGAAGCGTGGATCCTCAGGAGCTCATCCATCTTCACTGTCCTCCTGAAAGCAAAGCTACACTATTTTTCCTTTCTAAGCAAAGAATCAAAGAATACTTTGTTTGAAAGTTTGACAGGCTAGCATTCTGCCATTTCTGCTTATACACATGTATATTCCTGGAGCACATTTTCATCTCATTTCTTCCAGAAGTTTGGATTTTGCGAGAGTTTTCTCTGGAAGTTTTCATACCACTTGGTGAGGACGTCAGCTGGGAGGTACTGGACACCGGGCTGTGGGGTCATCTGAGCTTGGGTGATGCTGAAAGACGAGGCATAGTTGTAAAAGTTCTCCAACATCTTCTGAGTGAATTGCACAAAGGATTCAACATTAGATGCCTGTTCAACAATGAAGAAAGAAAAGAAAAGAGAAGGGGTTTAAATGAAAGAGCCTGCATGATGAACTGATACAAGAAAGATGGTGGATAGAAGGGGAAAAAAGGGATTACAGATTTAGAGAATAGATAAAAGTGAATTAGAAGTGTTAAGTAGAGGAACAGCCACAGTTGGAAAAATAGAAAATGGCCTCAAAAAAATCAAACAGAGAGAGAGGGAGAGAGAGCAAGACAGCAAAAGGATATGACATGTACAAAACAAGAGAGAACATAGAAGAGTACATAGACTGACATAATGAGTCATATTAAAGGAAATAGAAAGAGAAAACAAATGCAGAAAAGGGATTTGAAACATTGATGCACATTGTTGTGGTCAATTCTGAAAGAAGAAGAAGAAGAAGTTTTATACCCAGGGTAGCCTCATCAATATTAGTATTGTTCTACCTAAGGCCCTGCAATCATATTACTACCTAGCTTTAGAAGAATGAGATCATGTATGCTATAACTTGTAATGCTCATTGACCTCTTAACATTGCCATGTTCCAAACATTAACATACAACAAATTATAACTTTTGTTCCTTCTATTTGTACGATATGTGAGCAAAAACAAATTTCCAATATTGGACAATAAATTGAAAATGAAATAGAAAATTGATTGAATAGTGTTTCATTCCTTTCAATCAGGACAAGTGAGTGTCCATTTCAGCTCAATCTAAAATGTCTATGAATTGTGATTATAGTTACCGGTAATCTCATCATGCTAAAAGAAAAGTTCAAAATCTATGGCACCATCAGTTTCTTCATACATTTGGTCAGTAATACCAGTTGGTTTTACCTGCAGAGCCTGCAATGTGGCCCACAAATATTGGATCCCCCATATACATTAGAGTCTATACAATCAAAAGCTTGAAAAAGCCTTAAACAGGTTGAGCGATCCTCTAACCCCCCCAAAAAAGCCTGAAAACTAGTAACCACCATTTACATGTAAAACTGTAATTAGGCCACAATACGATCATATAAACATACTTGTGTATTTGCTGCTGGTGTCTGTTGCTTCAACTCTGCAAGTGGCTCAACAGCGATACCTATATGAGCTGAAGTGGAAGGAAGCTGCGAATTGCTCTGCTGTGCATGCATGAAGAAGTTGTTGGATGTTGATTGGACTGGAAGAAGATGAGACGAGAAGATAGGCATATTTAGAGAGGAAACAAAATTCGGAAAGATTGATTAATATATTAGTATAGTGACTGAAGTATTGCCTACTAAAAAAAAAAAAAATGAAACGGTTTAACCCTTAACTACCACTAAGTATTTGTCATATATTGTTGAAGAATAGGTTTTGATTATAATAATTTTTTTAATTGTAATGTCTTTCAGGGTGATATGAGACTACAATTCACCCTGCATAAGCCAAAGCTGTTGGGACTGCAACTAATAGTTTGACTTATAATGCAAAATTGTACTTGGAAAACATAAACAATGCAGGTTTTTGCATAGTTTGGTAAATAAAAAAATTATCAAACTTCGGTGAAGAATTTGTCTTGTGCAACTTCAAGTTAATATAAAGTGGAGATAGCTGTACTGCCCTAGACAGAACCAAATGGCCTGAGTTTCCAACTTGTGCATGTAAAATAAACCTGCGTTTGACTGCACTGAAAAATGACACTTTCTGGGTGATCAGAAGATGCCAATTATCAAGCTTTACACAACTGCTTTATACTGGACCTCTGTAACTGAGTACACATGAATTCTGATTGAGTCTAGTTTCTGTCTCACTCAGCTCATAATCTTCAGTCTATCTAGTTTGAGACCAGTACTGGTCCAGAGTCACAGCACTATCTCTGGCACTCACTATTTTTCAGTCCCGATATCTTGAAAATGACACTCGGTTTCTCATTGGAGATGAAGCCTAGGTTATGCCACGTCAGACCGCTGGGGCTGGGCTGGCCGAAGTGGACCGCCGCTCCGGTACCCTCTGGGAAGGCTGTAGCACCGGTGAGGAAGATGATCACGTGGTTGATGTCAGCAGCGTTGTCTAGGTTGAAGATGAAGTGAGTAGGGTCAACCTGCTGGGGCTCCCCTTGCACCTGAAAGAGAAATTAAAATATGAAAAATTGCAATGAAATGGATGTAAATCAAAATCCTATACTTCTCTCAGCCACCCAAATACATTCTACAAAAAAAATCTTTCTTGGCATCTTACCCCTCCATTCAACAGGTTTCCTTGAAACTCATACACATAGGAAAATACAATGTTGAAACAATTGCTGTGTGCTATGGAAGCATGAACGGACTTGGTCAACAAGAGGGACTCTACCTAGATTTAAGGAAGGCTTTTGACTTGGTTGCTTGAGGCCTATGGAATCTCTGGTCCTATCAGAACATGGATCTAAGACTTCCTCACTGAATAGGAAGTATAAAGTGGTCGTGAACCACAACATGTCAGATTGGACCCCAGTTAGCCGTGGAGTATTGCAAGGGAGCGTTCTCGGACCACTTCTATTTGTCATCTACATAAATGACTTTCTTGACGAGATTGAGACAGCAGTCAAAATTTGTGCAGATGACACCAAACTTTAAAGCAAAGCTACATCTGAGGAAGACTACACCACCCTGCAATCTGCAACCCCTGTGAACAGCTTTAAAGCCAGACTTGACAAACACTGGAAGAAGGAGCAATATAATTCACCCTTCTCCCAGTAGACACCAACTTTGACAATCCTGTTATGACCCAGCAAGCGAAAAACAGATGTAAAAATGACCATGGTGCAAGACCTAGAAGCTAGGACACCCCTCCCCCCCCCCCCCCTCCCCCCTGAAGCTGGAGATGGCCTTCTTCCAGAAGCTTTGGTATTCAAGGTATATGGATCCAGGCTTACTCAGCACTGTGGTCATCTCAGTTGTGGTGAATTATCCAAGAGAGCAGTATCAAATTTTGGCTTTTAGAATACAACATACGACTCAAGATTATTAGAAAAGGAATGTGTAAAATGATTATTATTTATGATTGGCTTGTCATCAGTGACAAATGACAGTTTTTTGTAAAAGCTACTGAAGTCCTTGCTTCTGAATGGTTATATCAGATTTGTCACTGATTTTTGTCATTTGTCATTGAAAAAAGGCTTTGTAAAACGAGTCCCTGGTGTGTAGCTTGCACTTCAATACTTGATACCTTATTGCCAGACAATGCCAAGATCTGCTAGGGTGAACTTGGCACTGCCTGGCAATCAGGGGCACGTTTCTCGAAAACCGTCATAAGTCTAACTTCTTGGACAACCCATATAAATATCTATGGGATGTCTACGAACTTAGACAGTAGCTAACTTACCACACACGCGCACGCCCGCCCGCATCCCACCGTCGGTATGGTATGCAATTGTATTGTGCAGCAGTTTGCAGTGAATCCTGTGAGAAAGTGTATAGGCCTACCGGTATTATAAGTTTTTGTTTTTAGGAAAAATACTCCAAAAAAGATAAGAAAATTGACACAAAACAGGCAAGAAACATAACAACTTTCAAATCATGACCATTATTTGAACAATTGATGAAGATTTAGATCTAGTCGATTTTCGGTATGTTTTAGTAGGGTATCTCCACGCCAGAGTTACGGGTCATGAGTCTGAATAGACTTCTGAACTAGCGCTGATTTGTTTACTGCACAATTTCAATCATTGACGATATAGCCACGCAGATTTATCAAGAATAGACTAGATCTAGATCTAGAGAGTAGAGTCTAGTCTAGGCCTACAACTTTAGAATAAAACAAAATCATGATGCCACGAAAAGTAGGGTTTACACTAAACAAATCAATATATATAGATCTAGAGGTCTATGTATAACTTCACACCTTTGTGTACGTGTGCCTGGATAATCGAATTTTTATTGTTACGGCTGGTAGCTTTCCCATCCATAAAAACAACACTTAACACATGTGCCCACCCGTTCAGATTCGTGTTTTCTTCTGCGGCCCTTTCGACACAAAAACCCTTAAAACACAACATTAAACAAAATGACTATGATATTGAGCATTCCATCACTTACCAACCTCCCAGCAACTAGACAAGCAAACATAATGGCACACTTTTTTCAAAACTTTATGGTGAAAATGGTGAAAATTGATAGCCTGTCTGCGAGTCACTTTTTGATCTGGAAAAATAAGTTTTACAATTGACTAGTCTTTGGTCCAGGCGGCAACTTTCAATTTTTTTTTTTTTTAGAGTCAACTAAAATCTTATCTTATCTTACTGTTATATGCACGGATGGCAGCATAAATGTACAACAATTGCACTTAGCGTATATTTCTATCTATACCACATCAAGACCTCCACTTTTAGGAAAATTTCCTATCGCAAGGAATTTTTTATGATTTAGATTTCAAAATCTAAGGAGATCTTGTGAGATATGAAAGCTGGGGAATAAATAAAAGATAATTCCTGAAAATGAAGAAATTCTTGAAAAGTTTTTTCAATACGCCCTGTCTCGGTATAAATAAAAGGGCAATCCAATCCAGGAAGTCATTTCATTTGTGTGAAAGTGGAAGAATTAGATAAACAGACTGGTAAAATTATGAATAAATCGGACCAATAAGCAAATTATAACAAGTCTATGCAATATGAGATCACAAAAGCTATCAGAATCCCCGTCAGAATCTCTATTAAATTCCCAATTTGGATTGTGACGTAATTCTCCCGATTGTCGTGTGTACAAAAAAAAACAATCAATTTATGTTTATCTCCAAAGTCGCTTCTCCCTTTGTGCATTAAGCCTACTCATAATACACTATGGATAGCATATCATGAAATGTTCTGTAAAAAGAAAAGAGACCAAGTCATAGAAAGTCATCGAAAATTACATTTTCGTAATTGTGTGTGTTCACGGGGACCTTCGAGAACAAAACAAAAATCTGACTGATTTTTTGTTGTTGTCATAATGACATTATCGATTAAGCCATGCAATCTGAAGTGCCCTAGCGTTTTGTAATTACAACTCTAGAAAATTCATAACTTTCTTATTTTTTGTTAGATTTCGCTCAAACTTTCAGCAGCTAGCTTAATTGCTAATAATATATTTAGGGTTAATAGGGATGGATTTCACTGGAATTGTTTATTTGTTTGTACTTGAAACGAGAAGAGATTATTTACGAACTCCTGTCTTTCCTATAGCTAGGCTATAGATCGAGTTGAGATTGATATGCCTATATCATATTATACGGTTAAACAGCAAAACTCTTTACTGATCGAGGGGGAGCCTATAACGTGCACTCCCACATCACGAATTTCAGGGTATATGTCGTCTGTTTGGAACTAGAATAGCATTAAATGATAACAGTTTACGGAGAGTTAACGCACTTTTGGGTCCAAACATATTTATCAGCGAATGATATTGATGAGCACGTCTTTTACATGTGGTCAGGGGCATCTCCAGGGGGGGGGGGGGGGCATGTGGGAGGGGTGCGACACCCCCCCCCCACCTGTCAGGATATTGTCGGTAAAACTGCGCTGCCGTCGGGAAAAAGAGAATAGGGGGAGGGAAAAAAAGAGAATAGGGGGAGGAAAAAAGAGAGGGAAAGGGAAAGGGAAAGAAGAAAAAAAAAAGTAAAGGAAATGAAAAGAAAGGAAAAGAACGGAAAAGAAAGGAAAGAAAAGAGAAGAAAGAAAGAGAAAAACGAAAAAGAGGGTGGATAGGAAAAAAGGAAAAGAAAGAAAAGAAAGAAAAGGAGAAAAGGAAACAAGAAGAAAAAAGAGAAAAAGAAACAAAAGAAAGGGGGATGAGAGAGGAGAAAGAGGCGGAGGTAAGAACCTAAGAGAGGAGGGGTGGGAGTAAAAGATAAAAGAGAGAGGGGGTTGTTGGGTGGAGTCGACTCGTCAAGGGAGCAAGAAAGATACGCATAAACAGGGGCGTACGGGGGGGGGGGGGGGTAAGCGGACACTTTTCTTTCTTTTTTTTGGTCTCCAAATTTAAAAATTTGACATTTTTTGTCGTTGGGGGGGGGGGGGGTAAGGTCACCTTATTTAGGTTAGCCGTGGGTATATATATATATATTTTTTTTTTTTAATAATAAAAACAAAACAAAACAAAACAAAACAAAACAAAGGGGGGGGGGTTTAGGTTTTTTTAGGGGGGTTTACATACATAAAAATACCAAAGGGGGGGGGGGTTTGAACCCCAAAACCCTCCCCCTGCGTACGCCCCTGCGCATAAATAATGTTGCTGTGTCGAGTCAGCTTGGTCGGTATTCTTGCTCGATCCTCGTGTACTCTATCACTGCAGAAGTTTGAAGTCGGTGAGATGTATAATGTTGGTCGGCCGCCAAGTTTTTTTCCCCTACGAACTGTGACTTTTTATCCGCTGTGATGACTTCGAGAGTGACTACAACTACAATACTTGTATTTTTTCGAGGTTTCACTTCCCTATGATATCAGCTAAAAAAATCAGAGGTTTATCATTTGCGGGGAAACTAAATTCAAACAATTCTTCCTTTCTCTAATATTTGGATGAAACGCCAAAGTTTCCGCGTTTTGCACGGGAGGGGGGGGGGGACTTCATTCAGACAAGGATTAAGAGTCGAGAACGGTACAACGAATCGTCTGCTTTCTCTTATAATTTAAAGAAACGCCATCGCGCGGGAGGGGGAGGGGGAGAAATGAATTTCATATAAGGATTAAGAGTCGAGAACGGTACAACGAATCGTCTACTTTCTCCTATAATTTAATGAAACGTCTAAGTCGCGCTTCGCGCGGGAGTCCTTTCACTCACCTCCCCATCTCTTTAAGTGATTCACTTGCTCACTACCGTCCCTCGCTAAAATAAGGTCCTAGCTATGCGCCTGCATTAAAGGGGCACGTTCCCCCCAGTGTAGTTATCGGAACATGCCATCTGCGTAAGAGCCGTATTCTGTTGGTGTCAATAGGCAGATATAGCGCCGTCCGCCCGCGCGTACGTATTTTGAGCGCCCTCTGGAATACAGGGAACATGCCCCTTTAAAATATATAGCTATGATGCTGACTAAGTTGACGAAATAATTCGTATATTTATGTCGTCGCGGGAAATAATCATTTGCGCACACGCAAGTACTATAGGAAAAACAATTAAGCCTTCGGCCCCGGGTTTATTGGATTAAATTTGTAGATATTGGGACACTTAATTTTGTCGGTAATTAGTGGCTAGTTTTGTCGGTTATCGTTGGCCTCTACACCCCTACTGAAAAACGTCTAGCAACGCCCCCTCGTTTGGTAATTGTCCTGGGATATCTAAAAGAAGGGCCATATTCATTGGGGTTTAAAGCTATTTTAGAAAGGCTACTTCTTGGAATCAGGATTGCACACTTGCAATATACAACAGAATAATACTCATGTTTTGTGTAGATTTGTACAGACATGACTGTATCAATTATTATTTACGTCAGGGGACCGAACTTTAATGCCTAGTTCACACCGACGCCGAATGTCGCGCTTTAAATCGGCGATCAATTCGGCGTAATTTTTTCAAAAAATCTCACGATCTCCTGAGATATGTTATGCTAAGTTCACACCGACGCCGAATTGATGGCGCATTAAATCGGCGAGCAAAGCGGCGGCAAAGCGTAACAAAGCTTAATTAAAGCGTAAAGACCGTAATAGAGCGTGAGAAAGCTTTGAGCAATTCGAGACATTCGGCAAGAGCGCCAAAAATTTAAACTCTGTTAAGCTTTCCTACGCTTTGAGCAAAACTTTGATAAGCTTTGTGACGCTTTGATAAGCTTTAATACGCTCTCCCCGCTTTACGCAATTCGTGACAGATCGCCTCAAATTTTTAAACAGTTTAAAAAAA
Source organism: Strongylocentrotus droebachiensis (assembly GCA_035222895.1). Taxonomy (NCBI): domain Eukaryota; kingdom Metazoa; phylum Echinodermata; class Echinoidea; order Camarodonta; family Strongylocentrotidae; genus Strongylocentrotus; species Strongylocentrotus droebachiensis. Next base: position 36,086 of record JAVYIG010005159.1, read on the forward strand.
ATTGGCGCTCTTGCCGAATGTCCCGAATTGTTCAAAGCTTTCTCACGCTCTATTACGGTCTTTACGCTTTAATTAAGCTTTGTTACGCTTTGCCGCCGCTTTGCTCGCCGATTTAATGCGCCATCAATTCGGCGTCGGTGTGAACTTAGCATAACTTGACCATCCTAGCTAAAATCGTGACTCAGTTTCGAACCGGGGTCCGCCTGAGCCAGTTTGTAGACGAAGACAGAGAGCTGACAAAGGCCTACTCACTTTTTCCATATTACAACATAAAAATGTTTTTAGAAACGGTAGTTAGATAGGATATCTGGAGTTACCTTTGTAATGTTTGATGATTGCTTTACCTGAGTGCGTAGCAACCAGGGGAACAAAGGCTTGAAGTCTCTCCGAGGGACTTGAGAGAGAGAGAGACTTGGGGAAAAGGATTGAATGCAAACTATATAGCCCAATTAATAAAACTTGTCTATATTTCTCTCAATCGATTCTGCGATTGGATTGTTAAAATGACAAAGTACGTTATAAATCTCTTTCATTAATCGTTTGTACTTGTTACATTGACAGACGAAACCGTTGTGAAGAGCCTGTAAACAAGTCCAATAGCATTTTGTAGGAAGTTGTTCATAGATATGGGAGTAATAATATTGAAAAAGATCCGATACTTAACTTAAATCTGTTTTTGATCATAAGAGTTTCTTACACTTAACCTGCATGTGACTCCATGGACGATATATTTCCATAGTTACTAAGATAGGGCGTACATAATATTTTCTCAGCCATAGTATTTTTGTATTGGTTCATATTACATCGGATACATGTACTTAAAGCAGAAGACAGAAAAACACTGATTATACAACACGCTCAGCTATACGAAAGATAGAAATATTTATTGCTCCTTGAGTCACCAATCTTGTTTCGCCTTTATCAAAATTTACTGCATCGCATTAAATCTTCACAGCTTCGAAAGTGAGAACGGATTGTGAGGGAGACACACATGCCGGTACATACATGCCTATAACTGTATAATTCTTTCATTAAACATAACTTTAGTTTACTTTCCCCAATCACATGCCGTTAACTTTGTTTGAGATGATTGGTGTCGAGAAATGGTCCAACCCAGCAGGTGTTATTTCGTGAAAAAGGTGTGCAGGTGCAAGGCCGGTTCTCTGAAACAACACTGTGTCTGTGAACTTTAGGATATTCACCATGTATCGACAGCGCCCCTGCAACTTTGGGTGGAGAACATTGTTCTTTGCTCTAATTGTGATCGACAACTTTTACCGATTTAACTTTTCTGCGAGTAGTATCTGTAAAAATCAAAAGATAGCATTAAGTGTTGTTGAAGGGCAGAATGTTTCAATTTATACATTTCATCTGGAACGTCCACTCTTCGAGAACCAATCTATAGTGTGGAAAAAACACCTGGAAATATGGGAACTTAAATGCACCCATAATCTGCTGTGTTCTGGGTTGAATCATGAACGTTATAAGTTGATTAAAGGGACGCACAACAAAACCATGGACATTTTAATTGAACATGCTAAAAAAAGTGACATGGGAAGTCACATTATCAGTGTCTATAATGGATCAAGACGCGAATGTGTGTTTTTTACTCTAAATTTGACTGTCACGGATCCTCGGATACTCCGAAATAAAAGTCAAACATCGAAAATGTCTTGTAAATTGTTGCAAAAAACAGAAGGGGAACGCGTGAACGACCTCCTTACAGAAAAGGCGAAAAAGGAAACGGCAAAAAATGAACCGAATCAGACCTCAAATATTACACTTGATAATGCCATTTGCAACTCTACAAATAACTTCACTGTCTATCTCGATTTTCGAGAAATAGTGCTTGTGACACACAATTCGCCAAGTGATTGCGGGGTTAGTAAGACAAATAAAAAAGAGAACAAGACAAAGTCATGTAAATTTGATTCACTCGAAGAGCCCATATTTCTAAACGATCAAGCTAGGATTGTGTTCGAACGCTGCCATGAAAATGGGAAGACGCGTCAAAAATGGTGGTATGTGCCAAATGGTGGGCATGCTTTGTTGCCTCTTCCTGAGAAATACCAGTTTCCTTATAATTACACAAAGTTTCTCTGCAAATCTCATCCCAGCTCAAAAATACATAACATTGCAAGGTTGAGCTTAAAAGAACACAAGAATGCTTGTACCTTGGTCCTCGAAGAAGCCGTTTATTCGACAACATTTTCAAAGTGTACGAAATTGATTTTGAATGTATCCACAGCTTCACCATCACCGACAACTTTACTCTCAACTTCCTCATCCCAAACTAGCGAATTTGCAACTCGTATCATGCCTACTGGAAAATGTCATGAATCTACATTAATACGGAAGCTTTCTGGTGAATGCGGAGAAAAGGAAATATTGATTTGGGTGGCATCAATCTCAATCATTGCACTTGTGTTCTCGATTGCCTCTTGTTTCTTCAAATTCAAATTCATGAGCGGTAGAGGAAATCTTTCAAATCATCCACTGAACTCCCAGGCTGCAAGACATGGTGGAGGTACAGAACCTATACAAACCATACCCTTCATACCCTCTCAGAATACGTCTCAACTTGGTAGCAAGGATACCGCGATCCAAAGTGATACGCCAAATCAAGCTTCGGTAATTGACAAAGAGAAGCACGATCATGGTCAAGAACGTGGGCCATCTTCTTCGGAACGTCAGAGTGAAACTCTAGAGCTCCGGTCAAGGTCTGTCGTAGTTGAGCAGCACACATTACCCGACAAGCTAACAGATCTGGGGAAACCGTCTACTTCTACCGATGTTGATAAGTGCGACGAGTCACACATAGGAACATCCTACCCATCCTGCGTGGACAGTAGCTACCACTCATTGGATGATGTCAAAGACACATCTGGGAACAGTGTACAACTACCTTCAAAACCGCCACCATTGCCGTGTTCTCCTTCGTCATCAAATGAAGGTGGAACTCGACGTGAAGGAAACACCTCCCTCAATGCGAAGATGCCTTCTTCGTCATCAAATGAACGAGGAACGCGACGTGAAGGAAACAATCCCCTCGATGTCAAGGAAGTGCCTTCCTGTTTAGTCAAACCAAAGATAAGAGGAGAGGGTACGTCTGCAAGTGGCGTCTTAGTAAGGTCGGACGCCGACGCCTTGTACGCCAAACCCGACATGAGCCGAAAAACAAAGAAGTCCATCTCTAGGTCAGTCCCGCTCGAGTCTGATCGATTACAAATGACCATCCTGGACTTGGATTATGATGACGTTAGGAATCCATTTAATAGTGTTAGTGAAAGTGCCATTGCAAATTCAACTCGAAAGATTGAGCCCATTTACGAATCCTGTGACTAAATTGTGATGATTCGTTAGCTTGTGAAATGCATTTCCCCCCATTATAATCTCACCTTTTAAAAACCTGTACAAAGCAGCATGTTGAATTGGCTTGGATAATAATAGGCCTACCCTGACTCAACTGCAATATTGATGCACTTAATCGTGAGGTAATAATGTTCAGATATTTTGTAATTCTGCATGAAAAACAAATTTCTTCCAAGTAGACGCTCACTGTTGGCCAAAATATATAAGATATTATAATCCATAATTATTCTGTTTAAATATTCTACAAAATCCACAAAAAATCGAATCATTGTGTGGGATGTTTTAATGCAAAGAACGAATTAACCGATTTGAACAGATTGAATATTGAACAGAGTCTTAAATTTAATTAAAAAAAATATTTGTTTCATGGAAACATCTGCTGATAATCAAATTCAAGGAATCAGTTTAAGAACTATTTTTATTTGGGGAGAGTTTTTGAAACCCGTCTTCATATAAAAGGCCTTATTATTAAAAGAAAGACATAATAGACGCCATTTAAAATTGGGAACACTATGATATATTGGTGGGTGACGGCTCATGGCTCTTAAATGAGATATCCTGAGTTCTGAGTTCTGCCGAAAAGTGCGTTACAGGGAAAGAATAATTTTTTAAGGAGCTTCATGGCATAGTAAAGTTCTTTTAATTTTAATTTAGGTTTGTATTAACCAAAATCAAAGAAAAATCACAGTAAACAAGATATAAACAAGATATTCAGGGTATGTAGCAATGGAGAAATAAATATGTAAACAAACATAAAAGTGGTTCTGATAACCATGTCTTTTGATAGATCATCCATCGGTCAAACAATAGGTGTATAGTATCGAGTCATCATCCGATCAATCAACCATAATCATGATAAACTTGTCGATTTTGAAGTTTTGTTAGGATCGGTTTCACATCAAGGTGGATATGAAAGGGATAAATCGTTTGATCGTTGAACATGTTCAGTAAGCACTTGTGCTGTTTGTCACTTGAAATGAAAACAAAAATGTTGAGGAAAAACCAAATCAGTCGTTAAGCATTGACAATACTCATCTTGTAAAATTATAGCAATATCTTCATTCAATCCTACTGGTGATTTAACAGTTGTGATCAGTGGCAGTGGGTGAGTTCACCTATTGAATGGTCTTGGAATGAAGGGGGAGGGGGTGCAAGGAAGTGATCTTACTGGGAAATGAAATGCAAATTTACAAAGCTGTTGATTGGGGGTGGTGAGGAGGTGAGGTAACAGTGTATTTTTGGGGTTAACAGTTAGATCTATGCACAGTGTAAATGCTATATAAGTACCCCTCAAAATTATATAAAATGCTATAAACTGTTTTGTTGTTTCACGTGTGTAAAAAGACCACTCCCAAAACAGGGAATATAGGCAAAAGAAAGGTTTGAAAGAAAATCAGAAAAGAGGTTGCAAGGTGTTTTACTGTACCTGTAATTGAAATGAACTGTACTATATCATAAAACGCAAGTTTGATATTTACGCTTTGTTGTAAATTTGAGGGTTTATCAATCTGATTAAATCATCATCAGAAAGTATATAACAATAGCAAATTATTGATTTAATTTGATTCAGGAACAGTTTTACAAAGTAAAAGGGATTTTCTTTGTCTTTCCAGAAATCTTTCCAGAATATTTTAATCATTTTCTGTGAGTGATTTAATGAATGATTTGGTATATGTATGTATTTTTTTCGGTGGGATTCTTTTTAAGGTAAATCTTATAGTTGTATATAAACTTGTTTATGACAAATTGTATATATATGTCATTTTACTTTAAATATTGCAAAATCAAGATCATTCCCTGATAAAGATTTGTTCTTTTGAGAGAAGAAGCAAACAAGCTTATGGGTTTAGGTTGATAAAATCCAAAAGTTTATTATGCAGAAAATATAATTTTGTTATCGCGACGTCAGTATTGAATTGCTTATAAATATTAATCGATTCACATACATGAAAATAAACTTTCCTATCACTAATTAACAGTGTCTTGCGGTGTCTTACGGGTGACCTTTTACTGATGTACAAATGGCTTGTACTATGTGGACGTATTATTTAGTATTCGCTTTTCACAATGTAATACCCATGTATCATGTATCATTATATTGTACAATGTGTTTCGATTAAAATTTAATACGAACAATCAGGCGCGTACGCAGACGGGGGGGGGGGGGGGGGGGGAGGGTAAAGGCGGATACCCCCCCTCACTTTTTATCAAATGAAAAAAAATATATATATATAACAAACAAAAAATTGTGTGTGCTAAAAGGTAGAAGGGGAAAAAAAGACCTAACCTCCCCCCCCCCCCCCCCCCCCCCCCCCCCCCCACTGAACGAAAGATCGGTAGGCCTAATTTTCCAATTTTCGGGAAGAAAAAAAAAAGTGCTCTTGAGGCGGTGCAGCAAACCAGATGAAGAAAGGACACTTCTCTCACAGAAGGGTACTGATGTTATGTCACTACATCACTTTAGCCAAGTGAATGAATAAAGGACGAGAAAATAAGATGGTAAGACCCAAATCCATACCCCTCCTAAAATCAGAGGCTTTGCAATTATGTAAATTAGCGTAAAAGTATTTTCCGAGAGAGACAGGTGTCCCTAAGGATGCAAGTGCCCCTGCAATGAACTAACTGCTAATACCCTTCCTCCATATTTCTGATGATTTAAACGATATTTCAAGTGATAAGATAATTATACACATCAACTTTTTTTCATTAGGTTTTGAGAAGAATGTTGATCAGAAATTAAAAGCTTTTACAAATGAGATTGAGAGTTTGTTTCTTAAGCTCGCCACTAGAATCCCTCGAAAGAGTATTTGAAAAATGCAATGGCATGAATCAATTAAGAAGATTCATCAAGTCCTTTTTTAACCTTACCCCCCCCCTCGAGAATCACAAAGCCCCTTAGAACTAATTCTTTTATAAAAATTATCGATTTTTAACGGGGACAAATTATATACCACTTAGGCATGTAAAAACTCACTTAAAGATACCATGTCCCTTTTGCAGCTAGCATCACATTCTGTAAAACTTTACAGGAATTATGCATATGTCATAATTATATGTCCGATCTGTGAAATTTAAACATTAGCAGTGTCTTAGTATTCAAATTATTCAAAGGAAACCCGTTTACATTTTAGACTTCACTGTCGGACACTTTGAGTGACTGACTGACAATTTTTTTTATAGTAATAACACACATAAAATGAGCTAAAACAGGTACATGTGCATTATGTCTACATCAATAACCCACTAATTATAATGGCGAAAATTAAACTGATTGAATCTGTGTGCAGCACGAAACGTACGATCATTACCGACTATTACTTAGGTATTTGCAATCCCTTAAGTCGATTCGACAACTAATGGTCTTTATTTTCCCACTAAAAGCCATTTTCAAGCCCTTTCGTTTTGAGGGAAGTTCTAAATTAATATTGTCTTTCAGATGCCGTTGGAATTTATCCTTTTCATTTTCATGGCCTGGCAAATTGGACATAGTACAATCTAAGGTATGTGATGACGATCATGATGCATAATTTTATGATGATACCTTTTAACAGTATTTTTCAATGAGTTTCTATCAATGAACTAATCCAATCCAATATAACATTCAATGAAATACACAATTTGACGCCTTACAAATCTCAATTGTTCTTATTACTCTCAATATCATTGTAATAATTATTATCATTTTTATTATTATCATTATTATTATTATTATCATTATCATTATTATTGTTATTATTATTATTATTATTATCATTATCATCATCATTATTTTAATACAATACAATACAATATGATACAATTATAGCAGTACATGTACTTCAAAGGCGCCTTTTAGTTTTCTTGGGTGAATAATCTATACGCTGTACCTATTAATATCCTTCATCGTCATTTGGCTCTCGCACTCGGTGAATAACATACGCCTAGCATTGCAAACCACGGCGTATTGTAGCTTGCCAATCCTCGGTGCCAGCTTAACCACGTGATCAATAGTTTGCATAAGCAGAATAACTTGTGTAAAAGTTGTTAGAGTTGTATCGTTACAGTATCGTAGCAGCTTTTCAATATGTTGGTAATACTATACTAGTCTATGATATGTTTTCTTATCGTGCACAAAATGGGATAGTATTTTAGATCAATATGAAGGCAATTCATGCGTTATGATTTCCTGTTATTTATTTAAAGGGAACCAAAACCTTCATACTAAATTACTTTTATTGTAAAGTTTAAAAGATTTGAATAAAATCAGTGAAAATTTGAACAAATTCAAGGAATAAGGAAGTTAGAGCTTTTTGAAATGACTAGTCACTAGAGGGCGGTATTCAATTTGATGACATCATCTGTGGACAACTCTCCATGCCTTTTGTACATACAATTTCACAATTTTTTCGTTTTCTTCGTATTCATTTATGTTCTTGATCCGACTTCATAACATGTGGAGTAGAATATCATTTTGCATTCTATATCTTGCTTTTAGGGAAGTAGATTATCTCAACCACAAGAAAGAAGGAAAAACATGAAATTTGATGTACAAAAGGCATGGAGAGTTGTCCACAGATGATGTCATCAAATCGTCGCTGTTTTCACGAAGTGACGGTAGTGAAAAAAAGTTGCATTCACTTTGCGTGACGATTTTCCTCACTACCGTCACTTCGTGAAAATAGGGACGAAATTGAATACCGCCCTCTAGTGACTAGTCATTTCAAAAAGCTCTAACTTCCTTTTTCCTTGTCCGATTTTGTTCAAATTTTCACTGATATTTTTTCAAATATCTTAAACTTTACAATAAAAGTAACTTCGTAACTATGAAGGTTTTGGTTCTCTTTAATTGCCGCTTTAATAACTAGAGCCTGAACTGTTGTTGTGGGGGGGGGGGGGGGATCAGTGATGGATAGAGATATGATATGACATTGATTTGTGGTATTATAGATATATCGACTGCTATGAGAGGCCTGGCTGTTTGCGTAGGCTGAAGGGGTCATGGCAGGAATAAACTTCCCTGAGAGCCAGTATAGAAACAGCCAGGCCTCGAATATTAAAGCAGCCGATATATCTTTTATATACCGAATTGACATAACAATATACCATGAATTCTTACCTTATCCTTTTCTTGAGTAAAGATTGATTAAAAATTCACAGAAAATCTGAGACAATGTCTGTTAATCTTCGCTGGAAAGATAACTGAATGTTACAATCATTTGGGAATCGCAGACAAAAAGCACAGAATGGTATCTGCGCTCGCACAAAGAAAATTTTAACACGTAGACCAATGGGGATCTCATCAAAATTCAAATATTTTCCCGGTACCCAGGATCTTTCTGGAATCTCACTCATGAACTATTAACCGTTTCTGGCATTGTTCGTTTCTTTACGGGAATGGCTAACATCAATTTCCACCAATCAGATTGTGAAATTATTGAAAATTGTAAAAAACTGAAAAATACCAACTCATGTGGATTTGATTGTATTAGCTCTGTCATTTTAAAAAGAATTATTAATGTAGTTGACGAACCAGTAACACATATTTTTAATCCCATCCTTGGCTACTGGAGTTGTTCCAGATAAACTTAAGATCGCTAGAATTGTTCCTGTTTATAAAAAAAGATGATCGTCATGCTTTTGAAAATTACAGGCCTATTTCAATCTTCCCTTCTCTGTCTAAAATACTAGAAAAATGTATGCACAAACGTTTTTATTCTTATCTAAGTAGCAATAATTATATTATCAACAATCAATATGGATTCCGCTCAAATCATGCAACTGTGCATGCTTTGATAGATTTACAGGACAAAATATTTACAGCCATTAAAAGTAATAATTTTGGAATAGGCATATTTATGGAACTGTCCAAAGCTTTTGATATTGTGAATCATCATGACATACTTTTATATAAGCTTAATTTCTATGGTGTTAGGGGTATACTACTTCACTGGTTTCAGAGTTATTTACATAATCGCTATCAATATATTGTATTTAATGGATTTTCTTCTGGTTGTTCCCTAGTTAAAAATGGTGTGCCCCAAGGATCTATCCTAGGCCCCTTGTTATTTTTTATTATATGTCAATGGTATAATTAAATCCTCTGACAAATTTGAACTTACAATGGATGCAGATGATACAACATTATTATATACGCGTCCCAATGTTTTAGATTTAGAACACAATGATTTGTGTAAAGTTTCTAAATGATTTAAAGCTTATAGACTTCTTATAAACAAAAAGAAGATTAATTTCATGACATTCTGTTTAAATTGTACGTTTGAAACTTCGAATTCATTGAGTGACATTACCATTTGCATTGATTCTATTCCTTTGAAAAAGGTGAATGTTGTAAATTTTCTTGGATTATATATTGATTGCAATTTAAAATAAAATACTCATGTGAACAATATTATTTGTAAAGTATCTAGATGTATTGGTATCTTATTCAAACTGAAATACTATCTTAGATAGTAATGAGAACAGAGCATGATCTGATAGTCAGACTACCAGATCATGCTCTGTTCTCATTACTTGTATTACCACATTTATCATATTGTGTCAGTGTATGGGGTAACTGTGACAAACTAAAAATGAACATCTTATTTAAATTACAGAAAAAAGTACTACGTATTTGTACTAGTAGCCATTATCTTGCTCATTCCGCTCCTATTTTTACCAAGCTCAAAACCTTGAATATATTTGATTTATATCAGTATCATACATCAGTGCTAGGGTTCCTTTATTTTCATAATCTCCTTCAAAATACTATTTCGAACATGTTCCCTACGAATCTCAGTATTCATAATTATAACACAAGAAATCGAACCAATTTTCATCGTTGGAAAATTATGTTAGTCGATTTTTGCACTCTCGCAAACAATGCCTCGTGTTCATCTAAGCGTGAACACATACCACACAAAAATGATACCAAATGATATGGGATAAAAAACTCTTTCATAAGATGTATATATAATAGATGATTTTAAACATAATTAGCAATTTTCTAGGTGTAAATTTTTTTGACTCACACGGTACAACATACTGGAAAATGAAAGAACATGTAATGATATTGATATTTCTGTACGATTTCTGTATACAAAGTTTCAGGCTTTAATTGTCGAAATTACAAAGGAATGAGCGACCTGGGAATAGATTAGTAGGCCTTTCATACAAGCGCACGGAAGTATATTCCCCCTTGGATTCTTTAATACATAACCGTTAGAATATCTCATATGGTTTTGCGTGTGATTTTATTACTTGTAAAATGTTTAAATGTTTCTCCAAAAAAAGAAATATGACTTTCGGTCTCGTCTGAAAACATTATATAATTGTCTCTTGAGCCTATATTTTATTTTTGATTACTAATTTAAAACATGATAACCACAATTTGTTAAGGGAACAAAAATATCCGACCGCCTTTTTACAGCTCATATTGAGGCTAACCGTCTGCAGCAAAGGATACAAATTTGTTTATGCTTCTATGAGCTTGTGTTAGCATAATATTCAAGAGTGATATATTATTATCCGACAAAGGTGTATCTTTCCCTTTTCAGAGGTGATAAATTGAAGTCATGGCGAACGGCTCAATCTGGTTCTCATTTCTCGTCGCTTGTATCCTAGTCAGCCCATCCTTTCAATCTTTACATCGAGACGATGGAGATTCGGCGGTGCCATTCTACATGGAAAAACATTTCCATGGATGTGATCAGAACCTTGAACTGAAAATAGCTTCTTGCCACGATAAAGGCCTGGACACGGTTCCCCAGAATCTTTCTGAGGATACCGAGGTGCTTGACTTGTCTGAGAACAATGTCACCAACTCTTGAACTCCTCGTTTGAAGTATACCCTCTAATCAACTTCTTGGATATTTCTTCTAACGACGTAAGAGCAATAGAATCCGCCGCTTTTTACCCCCTCAAGGACTTAATGTACCTGTCTCTATTATCTAACCCGCATCTTGTGCTTCCAGCAACAGGCGTCTTCATGATGTCTGCACAGCTTTCCATTCTCGATTTAACAGGATCGAACTTGAAGTCACTCCCCAATGACATTCTAAAATGGAGTCCACATCTTGATACTGCATATCTGTCCGTCAACAATCTCTCCTTCATCAAGATAAGTTCTTGTGGCATTGTCGACACTGTAGACATGACTCGTAATCAACTACAACAACTTACGGCAGGAGATTTCATATTTGTGTGCCACACTGATACTCTAGATCTTAGAAAAAACCCTATCCAATCAGTAGACCCTGATGTAATCGCATCACTACATGTTCGCTCTTTGACGTTAGGTGGCTACCGCTATCGTGACGAGGTGTTAACGAACATCACGCTAGGAATATCAAAATCAGACATCGAACAGCTTACAATCCTGGGAGGCATTGTTGGTGCGTTTCCTAAAAGTTTCTTTGACCCACTGCGCGATTCTTCTCTCTCTGTTCTGGACATTAACAGTAACGACTTGAATAGCCTCCTTCCTTTGGTCTTCTCAAATTTAACAAAACTCAAACGATTCAGTCTCAGTTATAACAATCTCCCCATATACGAAATTCAACCTGACTTTTTCTACGGCATGAAGGCATTAAAGGTACTGGTAATGAAATACAACAACGTAAGACAAATAAATCTTCACGATCAGACTTGGACAGTGGACTTATCGGAGTTTTGCTTATCCGGTAATCTGTTTACAAAAATATCTGGATCTGTATTTCGCGGTTTAGGAAATTTAACTTTCTTAGACATGAGCTCGAACGAATACCTTTCTGCCTTTGAGATGACTGCCTTTTCGGGACTTGACAATATTCAAATCATTGATTTGGCCGGAAGTCGTATAAGTGTTCTGGAATTGAATACCCCAATGTTAAGATCACTTTCCCTAAACTCTGTTCATTCACACGAACTTGTTTTTCAACCGGGAGAATCGTTTCAACACTTACAATCCCTTATTAATTTAGACATGAAAGACTCTAAACTTCACCTATGGAACTTATGGAATGTCATTACAAACGCTTCTCTGTTTGATGGTTTATTGGATCTTACTCATTTGAACTTGAGCAGTAACCCTTTGCTGAGTTCGGAAAGTGATTTACCGCCAGGAATATTCCAACAACTCTCTGTTTTACAAGAACTAAATCTAGACTCCTGTGATATAACAAATCTACATCCTCTTGTCTTCTCGGGGTTGGATTCGCTTCAGAAATTGAGTTTGAAAGGAAACAACATCCAGCATATTCATGATGATGTATTGTCGGGGTTGGGTCAAATATTAAGTATAAACTTTGAAGGAAATCGTATCGCATACCTGGAGGAGCTAATGTTTTCAAATAACTGGAACCTTACAAATCTTTCCTTGGCCGAAAACAGGTTAACGCGCCTAAATCAAAGCCCTTTCAAGCCGATCTATTCTTCCATTTCATCACTTGATCTATCAATGAACCCAATTAACTGTAACTGTGATCTAAAGTGGCTCATTGATTGGTTGAATAAACCTCTAAGCCTGCTCGAAAAGGAAAAGACTATTTGTTCGTCTGCATCTCTGGAGCCTCTTCGTGAGAAACCCCTGCTTAATTTTGATCCAAATGAGCTTTGCATAATGAACAATGGTCTATTCTCTCTGATTCCCCTCGCCTCCATTAGCTTGGTTGTAATCAGCGTGCTGTTGTATCACTACCGATGGCAGTTGAGGTACAAACTCTTTCTCTTCAAACTGGCCGTACTGGGCTATAAAGAGATGCGAGACGCTCGAGACCACAATGATTACGAATTTGACGTGAACATCATTTTCTACGACGATGACGAAGATGATGAAGAATGGATTCGCGAACAGCTCCGACCGGCTCTCGAAGAGCGACTTCCTCAGTTTCATAGGAACGTCTTTGGTGACGAAGACCTTGTGCTGGGTATGCATTACTTAGATTCCGTCGATTACGTGGTGAGCCATAGTTACAAGACAATCATAGTGCTTAGTAGAGCTGCTGTGCACGACCACTGGTTCATACTTAAGTTCCGGACGGCCATGGACCACGTGAGTGACACTCTGACGGAATTCGTAGTCGTGGTTTTCCTCGAAGACATCCCTGATGATGAAATGCCATTCTTGGCGAGGTTGTTTCTCAGTGATGGCAGACCCTATATCCACTGGACTGAGAACGTGAGAGGACAACAATATTTCTGGGATGAATTGAACAAAAATCTTACTATTAATCTAAGGACGAATGACTTGATCCCAAACGAGTAGCAGTATTGTAGGAATCTAAAAATACATGTATTGGTTATCAGTATTGAAAGTGGTAGTAGTAGTTGTAGTAGTAGTAGTAGCAGCCAGGGGCAGATAAGGGACGCGGGGGCCCGGGCCCCCTCCTCTGACAAAAAAATGTTTACATAAAGATGAAAACGTTTTATCTTTAAAAAAAGGAAAGAAGACGCCAACCCCTTAGTTGTTGTTGCTCAATAGGGGGGGGGGGGGTGTTGAGTTTAACAAACAAAACAAAGCTTCATACCCGATAATGATGAAGGAAACTGAAAAAAATAATTGCACGAACCATAATACCCAATTAATTATATGTGTCCTTTCTCCCAACTGTTTCTGCGAGTGTTTGGTGATATATCGTATTGGATTGTGTATATCCATAACGACAAAGTGCGTTCTAAATCTATTTCATTAATCGCTTGTACCTGTTAGCGTGACAGACGAAACCGTTGTGAAGGACTTGTACACAACCTATAGCACTTTGTAGGAAGCTGTTCAAGACTTCAAGATATAAAAGTGATATGTTTAAAACGATCCGATACTCTACTTAAACCTGTTATTGATCATGATTTTTTCTTACACTTAACCTGCATGTGACCCTATCCACGGACGATATATAATAAAGGTTACTACGATAGGGCGTACATATATTTATCTTCCCATTGATTCATATTCCATTGCGCAGTATAGACAGGGAAAAAAAACGTTGATTACAACACGCACAGCTATACGGAAGATAGAAACGTTGTACCGCTCCTTGAATCACCAACCCAGCAATTTTCTACCAATCGTGTTTCGCTCTCTTCAAAATGTATTGCAACGCATTAATTCTTTACATCTTCGACAGTGAGAACGGATGGTGAAAGAGACAAACATACCAGTACAGACATGCCTATATACATTTTTGTTCACTTCTTTCATTATAAACATACATCAAGTTTACTTGCCCCCATCACATGCCGATAACTTTGAGATGACTGGTGTCGAGAAATGGTCCGACCCAGCAGGTGTTATTTCGTGAAAGAACTGATGTAGATCAACACGACGGTTAAACAGACCGCTTTTCTGAAACAACGTGTCTGTGAACTAATCACAATGTATCGACAGTGCGCCTTGAACTTCGGGTGGAGAACATTGTTCTTTGCTCTTGTGATTCACAACTTTTACCAACTTACCTTATCGGCTAGTACTATCTGTAAAACCCAAAATATAGCGGTAAGTGTTGTAGAAGGTCAGAATGTTTCAATTGATTTTCATCTGGAACGTCCACTTCTCAAAAACCAATTTCTAGTGTGGAGAAAACAGACGAAAACTAGGAAACTTAAGTGCACACATAACATGCTGTGTTCTAGGTTGAATCATGAACGTTATAAGCTGAGGTCGGACGTCGAGGCCTTGTACGCCAAACCCGACATGAGACGAAAAACAAAGAAGTCCATCTCCAGGTCAGTCCCGCTTGAGTATGGTCGATCAGAAATGACCATCCTGGACCTGGGCTATGATGATGTTAGGAATCCGATGGATAGTGCTATTGACAGTGCCATAGCAAATACAACTCGAAAGAGTGAGCCGATTTATAAATCCTGTGACTGAATTTGGAGGATTTGATAGACTGTGAAATGCAGTTTTTTTTCCATGATGATCTAATCTTTTACAAACTTGTACAAAAGTAGCATGTTGAACTGGCTTTGAAATTGATAGGCTCACCCTGTCCAAAATTCAATGATGCACTCATTCGTAAGATAATAATGTTGAGGGATTAATTTTGTGATTATGCATGTAATTTTTTAAACCACCCAAATAGATGCCCATTATGGCTGGCCAAAAGTACCAGATATGACGAAATCCAAAGGTATCGAATCATTGTGTTGAATGTTTCAATGCCAATAATGAATCAACCGATTTGAACAGATTCTTTAATTTTGTTAATCTAATTTTGTATTCCATTGAAAGATCTATTGCTAATCAAATGAAAATCCGAGATAGTGAGTTTTCCAGAAATATTCTTATTTGGGGAGAGTTCTTGGAATCCGTCTTCATATAACAGATCTTAAGAAAGAAAACATTGATGCGCCACCGTAAAATATATTGGTGGTTGACGACTTTTTGCTCCCATTTGAGAGATCCTTAGTTCCATCCTTGCTTGATGCTTCCATCTTTGAACAGGTTGTTTAATCCACACTTGTCCCTCTTAACCCAAGAGTATTTAATGAGTAAAATTGGCGATGCTGGGGTAATGATAATTTCTTATCTCTTTGGGAGAGCAGCTATATAACAGTTCTGTTACTGGCCTCCTCGGGAGAGGAGTGTTTATTGTGATAAGGCTGTACACAGAGCGAATAAAACTTATTAGAATTGTAGTTGTCTTAATCAATTACCATAATTTGAGATGTCCTGATGTTTTATTACATCTTGTTTATGGTGCAAATCTCAAATCTTATCACACCGGTGGCGGATCCAGGGGGAGGGGGGGGGGGGGTGGGGGGCCGGAGGCCGACCCCTTCTCCTCTGGAAGAAAAATACGTGTAAAAACACGTTAATTTAACCTTTTTTTGGAGATCCCCCCCCCCCCTGGCGCTCAAAGGGGGGGGGGGTGCAATTTTTGCACTTTATTTCTATCTTTGTCTGCCGAAAATTGTGTGGCAGTGATAAATATTACTTTTAAGAGCTTCATGGCACAGTAAAGCTTTTTTATATTTAATTTTGTAGTGACCAAAATCAAAGAACAATCGCAATGAAAAAAGATATAAACAAGATCAACAAGGCAGGTGGCAGGTGACATGTAAACAAACAGTAAAGTGGTTCTGATAATCACGTTTCGTGATAGAAGGAAGTATATAACAGGATGCATTATTCTATCGGTCGAACAAGCTGGTGTATTGTATCGATTCATCATCAATCAATCATGATTATGATAAACTTGTCGATTTTGAAGTTATGCTAGGATCGGTTTCACGTCAAGATGGACATAAAGGGAATTAATTGCTTGCTCGTTGACACGTTCAATGAGCACTGGTGTTGCTTACATGTCACTTGGAATTAAAACAAAAATCAACAATATTCATTTGTTAAACTTAAAGCAAGATCTTCATTCAATCTTACAGGTGATTGAATAGTTGTGACCAGTAGCGCAGGGTGAGTTCACCTATTGAATGGTCCTGGAACGAAGGGGGGGGGGGGGGGGGTTGAGGCACTGATCTTTATACTGGGGAAATGAAATTTACAAAGCTGTTGATTGGGGAGGAGGAGGTGAGGTAACAATGTATTTTACAGGTTAATAGTTTACATTTTAAAAATAACTACTCTTTACATGTCTATAATACTGTACACTATTTCGTTCTATCAGGTGTGTAAAAAGACTATCCGCAAAAAGGAAAAACATAACGGAAAAAATATGAAAGAAAATCAGATTAGAGGTTCCAAGATGTTTTGTTGTAGATGTAATTGAATTAATTGTACTATATTTATCATGCACATAATGATTAATCGGTATCATAATACGCAATTTTGAAATTACTGATTTGTTGTGAAATTGAGGGTATATCAAACTGATTACATCATCTGTAAAGCGCTTAGGCACATCGTTGGATCGGTGTATTGAGCGCTATATAAAAAAAAAGGATTATTATTATGTATTATTATCATCAGAAAATATATAACAATTGTACAATATATATGTAATGAAATTCAGGAACAGTTTTACAAAGTAAAATTAATTGTCTTTGCCTTTTCAGAAAAAAAAATGTTGTCGGAACTAATATTTTATAATATTGTTGGTGAGTGATTTAATGGATGATTTGGTATTATATATTATATGTGTGTGTATTTTTTTCAGTGGAATTCTTTTTATATAGGTAAAGCTTATGGAGTATATAAGTTTGTTTATAACAATGTGTTGTATATATATATATATATATATATATATCTATAAGCAAGTTTAGTAAAGCTGCAAATTCTGACAGTGTTCAACTGTAGGAGCAAATGTAGATATAGGAGTTGGAATGTTAAACTTTATTGGTAAGAGTTTTATAAAGACTGTTTCGCCTTCTGTAACCTTCCAACTCCTATATATATATATATATATATATATATATATATATATACATATGTCTCTTTTTATATATTGCAAAGTCATGAGCAATCCCGGATAAAGATTTGTTCTTTTGAAAGAAGAAGCAAGAAAGCTTATGGGTCTAGCTTGATAAAATCCAAAAGTTTATTATTCAGAAACGGATAACATTTAAGCTTGTAAATACCATTTTGTTATGATAACGTCACTTTTAGATTGCTTATACCGTTCAGTCCATTCACGTATGAACAAATATTCGTTATCACCAATGTACAGTATCTTGCGGTGTCTTACGTATGACCTCACTGATGTATAAATGGCTTGTATTATGTGGATGTATTATTTGGTATTCGCTTTTTGTAATGTGATACCCATGCATCATTTCTCATTACATTGCACAATGTGTTTCGATTAAACATTGATACGAAAAATTGCTAGTGGATTTGTTAATATGTGTCTCAAGGGATTGGGATGAGAATGATAATTGTGGGATTAGTCACACAAATGATTAACCTGAGACCTGTGACTGTTTACTTTCCCGGAGTGATTTCAAGATGCCTCCAAATCTCCCATACACCCAAGCTTGCAAATCTATGTTAAATCAGTCCAGCTGGGGCCAAGTATTAATAATTTGTAAGTTGAAAGTCATTTTTAATCTTGTGTATTATAGAAAGAAGGCACCTGATTTTGCCACGAGGCGGTGCAGCACACTAGATGAAGAAGGGTACTGATATCATGTCACGACATCATTTCCTTATTCAGCAAATCATTTATCTACAAGGTATAAGGCTTATAATCAGATGATGTCATCAAACTGAATACCGCCCTCTAGTGACTAGTCATTTCAAAAAGCTCTAAATTCCTTATTCCTTGTCCGATTTTGTTCAAATTTTCACTGATATGTTTCAAATATCTTAAACTTTACAATAAAAGTAACTTAGTATGAAGGTTTTGGTTCCCTTTAATTGCCGCTTTAATAACTAGAGCCTGAACGGTTGTTGTGGCGGGGGGGGGGGGGGGGGGGGGGATCAGTGATGAATAGAGATATGATATGACATTGATTTGTGGTATTATAGATATGATTGATTGATTGAGATAGAGCATATAGCTCTCATTTATTTCTTCCAATATATACAATTAAAAAACAAACAAGTTAACAGTATGTCATGCATAATTTCATGTTTACATTAAGATAACAAAGTAGTACATACATAACAGCTAGTAATATAAATAAATGAAAGAAAAGGGTGTCCCGAAAAAAGCCTCAGGGGCTTGTAAGGAGGGGATCACCAGAGTAAACAACAACAAAAACAAAAACAAAAACAAACAAACAAACAAAAACCAAAAACCAAAAAAAAATAAAAAATAGTTGTATACAAATGAATCATGAATAACGCTAACGACAGCCGGAGGGGTGTGGCCGTTGCGACGCCACACTCCAGCACTCTACAAAGCTGAGTGGCAAGGTAAATTGACATTATTTAATTTGATCATTTAGAGAGAAGGAATCTTTTCATTCGTTTTTTAAAGAGTGCATTGAATTGTGTGTTTTGAATGTCAGAAGGCAAGGAATTCCAGATAATGGGGCCAAGGTAACGAACTGATTTTGAAAGTATATTCGTTTCTGTCTTCCAGAGATGGAATTGGGCTGACTGTCGAGTAGAGAAAGCATGGACATTTTCGTTTAAACAAAACATTTGAATAAGATAAGGAGGGAGGCGTTTGGTAAAGAACTTGTGCATCAAAGAAGCAATCGATAATTTGTTAGAGTCATACACATTTAATGTTGAAAAACGGCGGAATAAAGGTAAAGAAGGGGCTAGATAATGAGCATTGGCACAAATTCGAAGTGCTCTTTTTTTAAGACGATGTATTCGTGATAATTTAGATGCATGTAATGAAGCCCATACCACATTGCAATACATAACATGAGGTAGAATAAAAGTATTATACATGATAAATAGCAGTTTATGTGGTAATATACATTTCACATTATTCATTATCCCAGTAATTTTTGATATCTTACTACAAGTTACATTAATATGAGAGTCCCATGTTAAAGATTCGTCTAACTGTACGCCTAAGTATGTAAAAGTAGAACATTGTTTCAACTCAGACCCGTTTAGTAACAGTTTTACGTCAGAGTAGTCAGGTCTTTTATTTTGTTTATTCCTGAAAATTACAAATTTAGTTTTCAAAATATTTAACGACAATTTATTACAAACAAGCCAATTATACACATGGTCCAGGTTTATATTAAAGGCACACTGTCCTACTTGTAGCTACTTGCTCCCTCTATATAGAAAACTTCCCAAATCGGTGCCTGTTGGTCCCCCATGATCCTCTTTTTCTTATGTTAAATGAGAGCTGAGTTAATGAGATAGCCACCTGTCACAATGACCTCGATGGCTCGCTGTGTGGTCTAATCCCTTCTAGCTGCAGTAGTAACGCCTACCTTTAATCTTACGGACTAATGAATTAAAATTTACATCAGAGGCTATCAGTGACGTATCATCTGCAAATAAGACAAATTTAAAGAAATCTGAACAGTTTACTATGTCATTAATATATATTAAAAATAAAAGTGGGCCGAGTATACTCCCCTGAGGAACACCGGATGAAATCATTTTAGAATTTGATGATTGACCATCATATATAGTAAACTGTTTCCTATTTCTTAAATAACTACAAAACCAAGAATGTGGTAAGCCTCTTATTCCATAAAATGATAACTTAGATAACAGTATTGAGTGTGAGAGAGTATCGAACGCCTTCGATAGATCCATGAATATAGTGATTGCATGTTTGTTTGTATTAATGCATTTAAGAATATGGTCATAAAGTTCAATCAATGCAAATTCAGTTGAACAGTTCTTCCTAAAACCATATTGGTTAGGACTAAGCAAATTATTCATGATAAAAAAATTATACAATCTATTATATACGAGTCTTTCGAGAACTTTAGAAAACAATGGCAAAACAGATATTGGTCTGTAATTATTACAGTCAAATTTACCACCCTTTTTATAAATAGGAATAACTTTTGCTTTTTTTATTTTATCAGGAAAGACGCCGGTTTGTATAGATAAATTACATATGTGAGTCAAGGGTTTAATAATGAAAAGCACACTAGGTTTAAGAATATCGGGAGATATGTTATCGTATCCAGGGCTCTTTCCGGAACTAATATTCTTTATAACATCAACAACTTCATGTTCGGTGATAGGGTTACAAAACAAAGATTTGCTATGAGAAGCCTAGCTGTTTGTGTAGGCTTTAGGGGTCATGGCAGGATGCAACATCCCTGAGAGCCAGGCTTCGAATATTAAAGCAGTTGGTATATCTTTTATATACCGAATTGACACAACAATAAACCATGAATTCTTACCTTATCCTTTTCTTGAATAAAGATTGGTTAAAACATCACAGACCTTTTGAGACACTGTCTGTTAATCTTCGCTGTAAAGATGACTGAATGTTACAATCATTTGGGAATCGCAGACAAAAAGAACAGAATGGTATCTGCGCTCGCACGAAGAAAATGTTAACACTTAGACCAATGGGGATCTCATCAAAATTTAAGTATTTTCCCGGTACCCAGAATCTTTCGGGAATCCCACTCATGAACTATTAACCGTTTTTGGCACTGTTCGTTTCTTTGCGGGAATGGCTAACATCAATTTTCACCACATCAGATGGTGAAATTATTGAAAATTGTTAACAACTGAAAAATACCAACTCATGTGGATTTGATTCTATTAGCTCTGTCATTTTAAAAAGAATTATTAATGTAATTGTCAAACCAGTAACACATATTTTATTAATCCAATCCTTGGCTACTTGAGTTGTTCCAGATAAACTTAAGATCGCTAGAATTGTTCTTGTTTATAAAAAAGATGATCGTCATGCTTTTGAAAATTACAGGCCTATTTCAATCTTCCCTTCTCTGTCTAAAATACTAGAAAAATGTATGCACAAACGTCTTTATTCTTATCTGAGTAGCAATAATTAAATTATCAACAATCAATATGGATTCCGCTCAAATCATGCAACTGGGCATGCTTTGATAGATTTACAGGACAAAATAATTACAGCCATAAAAAGTAATAATTTTGGAATAGGCATATTTATGGAACTTTCCAAAGCTTTTGATATTGTGAATCATCATGACATACTTTTATATAAGCTTAATTACTATGGTGTTAGGGGTATACCACTTCACTGATTTCAGAGTTATTTACATAATCGCTATCAATATACTGTATTTAATGGATATTCTTCTGGTCGTTCCCTAGTTAAAAATGGTGTGTGACTCAAGGATCTATCCTAGGCCCCTTGTTATTTTTATTACATGTCAATGATATAATTAAATCCTCTGACAAATTTGAATTTACAATGTATGCAGATGATACGACATTATTCTATACGCAACCCAATGTTTTAGATTTAGAACAAAATGATTTGTGTAAAGTTTCTAAATGGTTTAAAGCTAATAGACTTCTTATAAACAAAAAGAAGACTAATTTCATGACATTCTGTTTAAATAGTACGTTTGAAACTTCGAATTCATTGAGTGACATTACCATTTGCATTGCTTCTATTCCTTTAAAAAAGGTGAATGTTGTAAATTTTCTTGGAGTATTATATTGATTGTAATTTAAAATAACATACTCATAAGAACAATACTATTTGTAAAGTATCTAGATGTGTTGGTATCTTATTCCAACTGATATACTATCTGTCAGATCATGCTCTGTTCTCATTATATAATGCACCTGTATTACCACATTGTGTCAGTGTCTGGGGTAACTGTGGCAAACTAAAAATGGACATCTTATTTAAATTACAGAAAAAAGTACTGTGTATTTGTACCAGTAGCCATTATCTTGCTCATTCCATCATTGCTAGGATTCCTTTATTTTCATAATCTTGTTCCAAATACTATTTCGAACATGTTCCCTACGAATCTCAGTATTCATAATTATAACACAAGAAATCGAACCAATTTTCATCGTTGGAAAATTATGTTAGTCGATTTTTGCACTCTCGCAAACAATGCCTCCTGTTCATCCAAGTGTGAACACATACCACACAAAAATGATACCAAATGATTTGGGATAAAACACTCTTTCATAAGATGTATAATAATTTACTGTTCATAGATGATTTTAAAAATAATTAGCAATTTTCTATGTGTAAACTTTTTTTTTACTTACACGGTTCAACTTTTACATTATACTGGAAACAGAAAGAACATGTAATGATATTGTTTTTTCTGCACGATTTCTGTATAAACAGTTTCAGGCTTTACTTGTCGAAATTACAAAGGAATGAGCGACCTGGGAGTAGATTAGTAGGCCTTTCATACAAGCGCACGGAAGTATATTCCCCCTTGGATTCTTTAATACATAACCGTTAGAATATCTCATATGGTTTTGCGTGTGATTTTATTACTTGTAAATGTTTAAATGTTTCTCCAAAAAAAAAAAAATATGACTTTCGGTCTCGTCTGAAAACACATTGTCTCTTGAGCCTATATTTTACTTTTGATTACTAATTTAAAAAATGATAACCACAATTTGTTAAGGGAACAAAAATATCCAACCGCCTTTTTACAGCTCATATTGAGGTCAACCGTCTGCATCAAAGGATACAAATTTGTTTATGCTTCTATGAGCTTGTATTAGCATATGTTCATGAGTGATATATTATTATCCGACAAAGGTGTATCTTTCCCTTTTCAGAGGTGATATATTGAAGTCATGGCGAACGGCTCAATCTGGTTCCCTTTTCTAGTCGCATGTATCCTCGTCAGCTCATCCTTTCAATTTCTACATCGAGACGATGGAGATTCGGTGGTGCCATTTTTAACACTTGACATGGAAAAACATTTCCATGGATGTGATCAGAACCTTGAACTGAAAATAGCTTCTTGCCGTGATAAAGGCCTGGACACGGTTCCCCAGAATCTTTCTGAGGATACCGAGGTGCTTGACTTGTCTGAGAACTATGTCACCAAACTCTTGAACTCCTCGTTTGAAGTATACCCTCTAATCAACTCCTTGGACATGTCTTCTAACGATGTAAGAGCAATAGAATCCGCCGCTTTTTACCCCCTCAAGGGCTTAAAGGACCTGCTTCTAGCCTTTAACCCGCGTCTTGTGCTTCCAGCAACAGGCATCTTTATGATGTCTGCACAGCTTTCCTTTCTCGATTTAACAGGATCAAACTTGACGTCGCTGCCTAATGACATTCTAAAATGGAGTCCACATCTTGATACTGCATATCTGTCCGTCAACAAGCTGTCCTTCATCAAGATAAGTTCTTGTGGCATGGTCGACACTGTAGACATGACTGGTAATCGATTACAACAACTTACGGCAGGATATTTCACATTTGTGTGCCACACTGATACCCTAGATCTTAGAAAAAACCCTATCCAATCAGTAGACCCTGATGTGATCGCATCACTACATGTTCGCTCTTTGAAGCTAGGTGGTTACCGTTATAGTGACGAGGTGTTAGCGAACATCATCCTCGGAATCTCAAAATCAGACATCGAACAGCTTACAATCCTGGGAGGCATTAATGGTACGTTTCCTGAAGGTTTCTTTGACCCACTGCGCAATTCTTCTCTCTCTGTTCTGGACATTAACAGCAACGACTTGAAAAGCCTCCATCCTTTAGTCTTCTCAAATTTGACAAAACTCAAACGATTCAGTTTTAGTTATAACAATCTCCCCATAGACGAAATTCAACCTGACTTTTTCATTGGCATGAATTCATTAAAGGTACTTGTAATCAAATACAACCAAGTAAGACAAATAAATCCTCGTAATCAGAATTGGACAGTGGACTTATCGGAGTTTTGCTTATCCGGTAATCTGTTTACAAAGATATCTGGATCTGTATTTCGCGGTTTAGGAAATTTAACTTTCTTAGACATGAGCTCGAACGAATACCTTTCTGTCTTTGAGCTGACGGCCTTTTCGGGACTTGACAATATTCAAATCATTGATTTGGACGGAAGTCGTATAAGTGTTCTGGAATTGAATACCCCAATATTAAGATCACTTTCCCTAAACTCTGTTGATTCATACTTAATTGCTTTTCAACCGGGGGAATCGTTTTACCACTTACAATCCCTTGTAAATTTAGACATGAAAGACTCTAAACTTTACCTATGGAGCCTATGGAATGTCATTACAAAGACTTCCCTTTTTGATAGGTTATTGGATCTTAATCATTTGGACTTGAGTAGTAACCCTTTCCTGAGTTTGGAAAGTGATTTACCGCCAGGAATATTCCAGCAACTCTCTGTTTTAAAAGAACTAAATCTAGACTCCTGCGATATAACAAATCTACATCCTCTTGTCTTCTCGGGGTTGGAATCGCTTCAGAAATTGAGTTTGAAAGGAAACAACATCCAGCATATTCATGATGATGTATTGTCGGGGTTAGGTCAAATAATACATATTAACTTTGAAGGAAATCGTATCGCATACTTGGAGGAGCTAATGTTTTCAAATAACTGGAAACTTACAAATCTTTCCTTGGCCGACAACAGATTAACGCGCCTAAATCAAAGCTCTTTTAAGCCGATCTATTCCTCCATTTTATCACTTGATCTATCAATGAACCCAATTAACTGTAACTGTGATCTAAAGTGGCTCATTGAATGGTTGAATAAACCTATTAGGCTGCTCGAAAAGGAAAATACTATTTGTTCGTCAGCATCTCTGGAGCCTCTTCGTGAGAAACCCCTGCTTAAATTTGATCCAAATGAGCTTTGCATAATGAACAATGGTCTATTCTCTCTGATTCCCCTCACTTCCATTAGCTTGGTTGTAATCAGCGTGCTGTTGTATCACTACCGATGGCAGTTGAGGTACAAACTCTTTCTCTTAAAACTGGCCGTACTGGGCTATAAAGAGATGCGAGACGCTCGAGACCACAATGACTACGAATTTGACGTGAACATTATTTTCTACGACGATGACGAAGATGACGAAGAATGGATTCGCGAACAGCTGCGACCGGCTCTCGAAGAGCGACTTCCTCAGTTTCATAGGAACGTCTTTGGTGACGAAGACCTTGTGCTGGGTATGCATTACCTAGATTCCGTCGATTACGTGGTGAGCCATAGTTACAAGACAATCATAGTGCTTAGCAGAGCTGCTGTGCACGACCACTGGTTCATACTTAAGTTCCGGACGGCCATGGACCACGTGAGTGACACTCTGACGGAATTCGTAGTCGTGGTTTTCCTCGAAGACATCCCAGATGATGAAATGCCATTCTTGGCAAGGTTGTATCTCAGTGATGGCAGACCCTATATCAACTGGACTGAGAACGTGAGAGGACAAGAATATTTCTGGGATGAATTGACCAAAAATCTTACTATTAATCTAAGGACGAATGACTTGATCCCAAACGAGTAGCAGTATTGTAGGAATCTAGAAATACATGTATTGGTTATCAGTTTGAAAGTAGTAGTAGTAGTTGTTGTAGTTGTTGTAGTAGTAGTAGTAGCAGTAGTAGCAGCCAGGGGCAGATAAGGGACGCGGGGGCCCGGGCCCCCCTCCTCTGACAAAAAAATGTTTACATAAAGATGACAACGTTAATTTTACCTTTAAAAAAGGAAAGAAGACGCCGACCCCTTTGTTGTTGTTGCTCAAAGAAGGGGGGGGGGGGGAGTAAAACAAACAAAACAAAGCTTCATACCCGATAATAATGAAGGAAACTGAAAACAATAATTGCACGAACCATAATACCCAATTAATCATATTTTTCCTTTCTCTCAAATGCAAGTGTTTGGTGATATATCGTATTGGATTGTGTATATCCATAATGACAAAGTGCGTTCTAAATCTATTTCATTAATCGCTTGTACCTGTTACAGTGACAGACGAAACCGTTGCGAAGGACTTGTACACAACCTAAAGCACTTTGTAGGAAGCTGTTCAAGACTTCAAGATATAAAAGTGATATGTTTAAAACGATCCGATACTCTACTTAAACCTGTTATTGATCATGATTTTTTTCTTACACTTAACCTGCATGTGACCCTATCCACGGACGATATATAATAAAGGTTACTACGATAGGGCGTACATATATTTATCTTCCCATTGATTCATATTCCATTGAGCAGTATGACAGGAAAACAAAACATTGACAACACGCACGAAAGATAGAAACATTGTATCGCTCCTAGATTCACCGACCCAGCAATCTTCTACCAATCGTGTTTCGCCTTTTTCAAAATGTATTGCATCGCAGTAATTCTTTATATTTTCGACAGTGAGAACGGGTGGTAAAGGAGACACACATACCAGTATAGACATGCCTATATATGTGTTTATACTTCTTTTATTAAACATACCTCAAGTTTACTTGTCCCCGATCATATGCCGATACCTTTGAGATGACTGGTGTCGAGAAATGGTCCGACCCAGCAGGTGTTATTTCGTGAAAGAGATGTAGGTCAACACGACGGTTAACATTAAGGCTGTATCTCTGAAACAACTTGTCTGTGAACTATTCACCATGTATCGGCAGCGCGTCTTCAACTTTGGGCGGAGAACATTGTTCTTTGCTCTTGTGATCCACAACTTTTACCAACTTACCTTATCTGCGAGTAGTCTCTGTAAAAACCAACAGAAAGCAGTAAGTGTTGTGGAAGGGCAGAATGTTTCGATTGATACATTTCATCTGGAACGTCTACTCCTCGAGAACCAATTTCTAGTGTGGATAAAACAGAGGAAAACTTGGAAACTTAATTGCACACATAATCTGCTGTGTTCTGGGTTGAACCATGAACGTTATAAGTTTATTGAAGGAACGCATAACAAAACCATGAAAATAATAATTGAACATGCTCAAAATAGTGACATGGGAAGTCATATTATCAGTGTCTTCAATGGATCAAGATTCGAATGTGTGTTTTTAAGTCTGACTTTGACTGTCACGGATCATCCTTCTATCACACAGTTTCTCCGAAATAAAATGTCTTGTCAGTTGGTGCAAAACACAAAAGGGTCCCACGCGAAAAATGAACCGAATCAGACTTCAAATATGACATTTCATGAAGCCGTTTGCAACTCTGCAAATAACTTCACGGTGTATCTCGATTTTCGAGAAATATTGTTTGTGACACAGAATTCGTCAAGCGATTGCAGGGTCAGTAAGAGAAATGAAATAGAGAACAAGACAAAGTCATGTAAATTTAAATCACTCGAAAAGCCCATAATTCTAAATGATCAAGCTAGGATTGTATTTGAACGCTGCAATGGAAATGGAGAAACGCGTCAAAAGTGGTGGTATGTGTCTATTTGGGGACATGAGTTGTTGCCTCTTCCTCAAAAATACCAGTTTCATGATAATAACGCAGAGTTTATCTGCGAATCTCATCCCAGCTCAAAGGGACATAACATAGCAAGGTTCAACTTAAGAGAACACAAAACCACTTGTACCTCTGCCTTCGAAGAGGCCGTCTATTCGACAACATTTTTAAAGTGTACGAAATTGATTTTGAATGTATCCACAGCTTCACCATCAACGACAACTTTAAGCTCAACTTCCTCAACAAAAACGTAAGAATTTACAAATCATATCCTGCCTACTAGAAGCTTTAATCTATCCACATTAATGGAGAAAAATTATGGTGAATGGGCAGAAAAGGAAATGAAAAACATATTCATTTTTATCTGCGTGGTATCAATCTCAAGTAGTGCACTTGTGTTCTTAATTGCCTATTGTTTCTTCAAATGCAAGTTCGTTCGCGGCGGAGGAAATCTTTCAAATCATCTACAGAAATCCCAAGCTGCAAGACGAAGTGAAGATACAGAACAAGTTCAAAGAATAACCTTTATCCCCTCTCAGAATCCGCCCCAACTTGGTAGCAACGCTACCTGGATCCAAAGTGAAACGCCAAATCAAGCTTCAGTAATTGACAAAGAGAAGCACGACCATGGTCAAGAACGTGGGCCATCTTCTTCGGAATGTCAGAGTGAAGCTCTAGAGCTCCGTACAAGGCCAGCCATGGTTGAGCATCACAAACTACACGACACTCTAACAAATCTGGGGAAACCGTCTACTTCTACCGACGGTGATACGTGCGACGAGTCACACACAGGGATATCCTACCCATCCTGCGTGGACAGTAGCTATTGCTCACTGGATGATGTCAAAGACATATCTGGAAACGGAGTACACATACCTTCAACACCGCCACCATTGCCATGTTCGCGTTCGTCATCAAATAGACGTGGACCTCAACGTGAAGGAAACGATTCCCTCGATGTCAAAGAAGTGCCTTCCTGTCTAGTCAAACCAAAGATAAGAGGAGGGAATATGTTGGTAAGTGGCGCCTTGGTCAGATCAGTACCAATCGAGCCTAGTCGATTAGAAATGATAACCCCGGGCCTGGACCTGGACTATGATGATGTAAGAAATCCGAGGAATGGTGTTATTGAAAGTGCCACTGCAAATACAACTCGAAAGAGTGAGCCCATTTATGAATCCTGTGACTGAATTGGGAGGATTTGATAGCCTGTGAAATGCAATTTTGTTTTCCATGATAATCTCACCTTTTACAAACTTGTACAAAAGTAGCATGTTGAACTGGCTTTGAAATTGATAGGCTCACCCTGTCCAAAATTCAATGATGCACTCATTCGTAAGATAATAATGTTGAGGGATTGATTTTGTGATTATGCATGTAATTTTTTTAAACCACTCAAATAGATGCCCATTATGGCTGGCCAAAAGATACCAAATATGACGAAATCCAAAGGTATCTAATCATTGTGTTGAATGTTTCAATGCCAATAATGAATCAACCGATTTGAACAGATTGAATATTGAACATATTTTTTAATTTTGTTAATCTAATTTTGTATTCCATTGAAAGATCCATTGCTAATCAAATGAAAATCCAAGAATAGTCAGTTTTCCAGAACTATTCTCATTTGGGGAGAGTTCTTGAAATCCGTCTTGATATAACAGACCCAAAGAAAACATTGATGCGCCACCGTAAAATCGGGAATACTGTAATATATTGGTGGGTGACGTATTTTGGCTCCCATTTGAGAGATCCTTAGTTCCATCTTTGCTTGATGCTTACATCCATGAACAGGTTGTTTAATCCACACTTGTCCCTCTTAACCCAAGAGTATTTAATGAGTAAAATTGGCGATGCTGGGGTAATGATAATTTCTTATCTCTTTGGGAGAGCAGCTATATAACAGTTCTGTTACTGGCCTCCTCGGGAGAGGAGTGTTTATTGTGATAAGGCTGTACACAGAGCGAATAAAACTTATTAGAATTGTAGTTGTCTTAATCAATTACCATAATTTGAGATGTCCTGATGTTTTATTACATCTTGTTTATGGTGCAAATCTCAAATCTTATCACACCGGTGGCGGATCCAGGGGGAGGGGGGGGGGGGGGGGTGGGGGGCCGGAGGCCGACCCCTTCTCCTCTGGAAGAAAAATACGTGTAAAAACACGTTAATTTAACCTTTTTTTGGAGATCCCCCCCCCTGGCGCTCAAAGGGGGGGGGGGGGGGGGTGCAATTTTTGCACTTTATTTCTATCTTTGTCTGCCGAAAATTGTGTGGCAGTAATAAATATTACTTTTAAGAGCTTCATGGCACAGTAAAGCTTTTTTATATTTAATTTTGTAGTGACCAAAATCAAAGAACAATCGCAATGAAAAAAGATATAAACAAGATCAACAAGGCAGGTGGCAGGTGACATGTAAACAAACAGTAAAGTGGTTCTGATAATCACGTTTCGTGATAGAAGGAAGTATATAACAGGATGCATTATTCTATCGGTCGAACAAGCTGGTGTATTGTATCGATTCATCATCAATCAATCATGATTATGATAAACTTGTCGATTTTGAAGTTATGCTAGGATCGGTTTCACGTCAAGATGGACATAAAGGGAATTAATTGCTTGCTCGTTGACACGTTCAATGAGCACTGGTGTTGCTTACATGTCACTTGGAATTAAAACAAAAATCAACAATATTCATTTGTTAAACTTAAAGCAAGATCTTCATTCAATCTTACAGGTGATTGAATAGTTGTGACCAGTAGCGCAGGGTGAGTTCACCTATTGAATGGTCCTGGAACGAAGGGGGGGGGGGGTTGAGGCACTGATCTTTATACTGGGGAAATGAAATTTACAAAGCTGTTGATTGGGGAGGAGGAGGTGAGGTAACAATGTATTTTACAGGTTAATAGTTTACATTTTAAAAATAACTACTCTTTACATGTCTATAATACTGTACACTATTTCGTTCTATCAGGTGTGTAAAAAGACTATCCGCAAAAAGGAAAAACATAACGGAAAAAATATGAAAGAAAATCAGATTAGAGGTTCCAAGATGTTTTGTTGTAGATGTAATTGAATTAATTGTACTATATTTATCATGCACATAATGATTAATCGGTATCATAATACGCAATTTTGAAATTACTGATTTGTTGTGAAATTGAGGGTATATCAAACTGATTACATCATCTGTAAAGCGCTTAGGCACATCGTTGGATCGGTGTATTGAGCGCTATATAAAAAAAAAGGATTATTATTATGTATTATTATCATCAGAAAATATATAACAATTGTACAATATCTATGTAATGAAATTCAGGAACAGTTTTACAAAGTAAAATTAATTGTCTTTGCCTTTTCAGAAAAAAAAATGTTGTCGGAACTAATATTTTATAATATTGTTGGTGAGTGATTTAATGGATGATTTGGTATTATATATTATATGTGTGTGTATTTTTTTCAGTGGAATTCTTTTTATATAGGTAAAGCTTATGGAGTATATAAGTTTGTTTATAACAATGTGTTGTATATATATATATATATATATCTATAAGCAAGTTTAGTAAAGCTGCAAATTCTGACAGTGTTCAACTGTAGGAGCAAATGTAGATATAGGAGTTGGAATGTTAAACTTTATTGGTAAGAGTTTTATAAAGACTGTTTCGCCTTCTGTAACCTTCCAACTCCTATATATATATATATATATATATATATATATATATATACATATGTCTCTTTTTATATATTGCAAAGTCATGAGCAATCCCGGATAAAGATTTGTTCTTTTGAAAGAAGAAGCAAGAAAGCTTATGGGTCTAGCTTGATAAAATCCAAAAGTTTATTATTCAGAAACGGATAACATTTAAGCTTGTAAATACCATTTTGTTATGATAACGTCACTTTTAGATTGCTTATACCGTTCAGTCCATTCACGTATGAACAAATATTCGTTATCACCAATGTACAGTATCTTGCGGTGTCTTACGTATGACCTCACTGATGTATAAATGGCTTGTATTATGTGGATGTATTATTTGGTATTCGCTTTTTGTAATGTGATACCCATGCATCATTTCTCATTACATTGCACAATGTGTTTCGATTAAACATTGATACGAAAAATTGCTAGTGGATTTGTTAATATGTGTCTCAAGGGATTGGGATGAGAATGATAATTGTGGGATTAGTCACACAAATGATTAACCTGAGACCTGTGACTGTTTACTTTCCCGGAGTGATTTCAAGATGCCTCCAAATCTCCCATACACCCAAGCTTGCAAATCTATGTTAAATCAGTCCAGCTGGGGCCAAGTATTAATAATTTGTAAGTTGAAAGTCATTTTTAATCTTGTGTATTATAGAAAGAAGGCACCTGATTTTGCCACGAGGCGGTGCAGCACACTAGATGAAGAAGGGTACTGATATCATGTCACGACATCATTTCCTTATTCAGCAAATCATTTATCTACAAGGTATAAGGCTTATAATCAGATGATGTCATCAAACTGAATACCGCCCTCTAGTGACTAGTCATTTCAAAAAGCTCTAAATTCCTTATTCCTTGTCCGATTTTGTTCAAATTTTCACTGATATGTTTCAAATATCTTAAACTTTACAATAAAAGTAACTTAGTATGAAGGTTTTGGTTCCCTTTAATTGCCGCTTTAATAACTAGAGCCTGAACGGTTGTTGTGGCGGGGGGGGGGGGGGATCAGTGATGAATAGAGATATGATATGACATTGATTTGTGGTATTATAGATATGATTGATTGATTGAGATAGAGCATATAGCTCTCATTTATTTCTTCCAATATATACAATTAAAAAACAAACAAGTTAACAGTATGTCATGCATAATTTCATGTTTACATTAAGATAACAAAGTAGTACATACATAACAGCTAGTAATATAAATAAATGAAAGAAAAGGGTGTCCCGAAAAAAGCCTCAGGGGCTTGTAAGGAGGGGATCACCAGAGTAAACAACAACAAAAACAAAAACAAAAACAAACAAACAAACAAAAACCAAAAACCAAAAAAAAATAAAAAATAGTTGTATACAAATGAATCATGAATAACGCTAACGACAGCCGGAGGGGTGTGGCCGTTGCGACGCCACACTCCAGCACTCTACAAAGCTGAGTGGCAAGGTAAATTGACATTATTTAATTTGATCATTTAGAGAGAAGGAATCTTTTCATTCGTTTTTTAAAGAGTGCGTTGAATTGTGTGTTTTGAATGTCAGAAGGCAAGGAATTCCAGATAATGGGGCCAAGGTAACGAACTGATTTTGAAAGTATATTAGTTTCTGTCTTCCAGAGATGGAATTGGGCTGACTGTCGAGTAGAGAAAGCATGGACATTTTCGTTTAAACAAAACATTTGAATAAGATAAGGAGGGAGGCGTTTGGTAAAGAACTTGTGCATCAAAGAAGCAATCGATAATTTGTTAGAGTCATACACATTTAATGTTGAAAAACGGCGGAATAAAGGTAAAGAAGGGGCTAGATAATGAGCATTGGCACAAATTCGAAGTGCTCTTTTTTTAAGACGATGTATTCGTGATAATTTAGATGCATGTAATGAAGCCCATACCACATTGCAATACATAACATGAGGTAGAATAAAAGTATTATACATGATAAATAGCAGTTTATGTGGTAATATACATTTCACATTATTCATTATCCCAGTAATTTTTGATATCTTACTACAAGTTACATTAATATGAGAGTCCCATGTTAAAGATTCGTCTAACTGTACGCCTAAGTATGTAAAAGTAGAACATTGTTTCAACTCAGACCCGTTTAGTAACAGTTTTACGTCAGAGTAGTCAGGTCTTTTATTTTGTTTATTCCTGAAAATTACAAATTTAGTTTTCAAAATATTTAACGACAATTTATTACAAACAAGCCAATTATACACATGGTCCAGGTTTATATTAATCTTACGGACTAATGAATTAAAATTTACATCAGAGGCTATCAGTGACGTATCATCTGCAAATAAGACAAATTTAAAGAAATCTGAACAGTTTACTATGTCATTAATATATATTACAAATAAAAGTGGGCCGAGTATACTCCCCTGAGGAACACCGGATGAAATCATTTTAGAATTTGATGATTGACCATCATATATAGTAAACTGTTTCCTATTTCTTAAATAACTACAAAACCAAGAATGTGGTAAGCCTCTTATTCCATAAAATGATAACTTAGATAACAGTATTGAGTGTGAGAGAGTATCGAACGCCTTCGATAGATCCATGAATATAGTGATTGCATGTTTGTTTGTATTAATGCATTTAAGAATATGGTCATAAAGTTCAATCAATGCAAATTCAGTTGAACAGTTCTTCCTAAAACCATATTGGTTAGGACTAAGCAAATTATTCATGATAAAAAAATTATACAATCTATTATATACGAGTCTTTCGAGAACTTTAGAAAACAATGGCAAAACAGATATTGGTCTGTAATTATTACAGTCAAATTTACCACCCTTTTTATAAATAGGAATAACTTTTGCTTTTTTTATTTTATCAGGAAAGACGCCGGTTTGTATAGATAAATTACATATGTGAGTCAAGGGTTTAATAATGAAAAGCACACTAGGTTTAAGAATATCGGGAGATATGTTATCGTATCCAGGGCTCTTTCCGGAACTAATATTCTTTATAACATCAACAACTTCATGTTCGGTGATAGGGTTACAAAACAAAGATTTGCTATGAGAAGCCTAGCTGTTTGTGTAGGCTTTAGGGGTCATGGCAGGATGCAACATCCCTGAGAGCCAGGCTTCGAATATTAAAGCAGTTGGTATATCTTTTATATACCGAATTGACACAACAATAAACCATGAATTCTTACCTTATCCTTTTCTTGAATAAAGATTGGTTAAAACATCACAGACCATTTGAGACACTGTCTGTTAATCTTCGCTGTAAAGATGACTGAATGTTACAATCATTTGGGAATCGCAGACAAAAAGAACAGAATGGTATCTGCGCTCGCACGAAGAAAATGTTAACACTTAGACCAATGGGGATCTCATCAAAATTTAAGTATTTTCCCGGTACCCAGAATCTTTCGGGAATCCCACTCATGAACTATTAACCGTTTTTGGCACTGTTCGTTTCTTTGCGGGAATGGCTAACATCAATTTTCACCACATCAGATGGTGAAATTATTGAAAATTGTTAACAACTGAAAAATACCAACTCATGTGGATTTGATTCTATTAGCTCTGTCATTTTAAAAAGAATTATTAATGTAAAAACCAGTAACACATATTTTATTAATCCAATCCTTGGCTACTTGAGTTGTTCCAGATAAACTTAAGATCGCTAGAATTGTTCTTGTTTATAAAAAAGATGATCGTCATGCTTTTGAAAATTACAGGCCTATTTCAATCTTCCCTTCTCTGTCTAAAATACTAGAAAAATGCACAAACGTCTTTATTCTTATCTGAGTAGCAATAATTAAATTATCAACAATCAATATGGATTCCGCTCAAATCATGCAACTGTGCATGCTTTGATAGATTTACAGGACAAAATAATTACAGCCATAACAAGTAATAATTTTGGAATAGGCATATTTATGGAACTTTCCAAAGCTTTTGATATTGTGAATCATCATGACATACTTTTATATAAGCTTAATTACTATGGTGTTAGGGGTATACCACTTCACTGATTTCAGAGTTATTTACATAATCGCTATCAATATACTGTATTTAATGGATATTCTTCTGGTCGTTCCCTAGTTAAAAATGGTGTGTGACTCAAGGATCTATCCTAGGCCCCTTGTTATTTTTATTACATGTCAATGATATAATTAAATCCTCTGACAAATTTGAATTTACAATGTATGCAGATGATACGACATTATTCTATACGCAACCCAATGTTTTAGATTTAGAACATAATGATTTGTGTAAAGTTTCTAAATGGTTTAAAGCTAATAGACTTCTTATAAACAAAAAGAAGACTAATTTCATGACATTCTGTTTAAATAGTACGTTTGAAACTTCGAATTCATTGAGTGACATTACCATTTGCATTGCTTCTATTCCTTTAAAAAAGGTGAATGTTGTAAATTTTCTTGGAGTATTATATTGATTGTAATTTAAAATAACATACTCATAAGAACAATACTATTTGTAAAGTATCTAGATGTGTTGGTATCTTATTCCAACTGATATACTATCTGTCAGATCATGCTCTGTTCTCATTATATAATGCACCTGTATTACCACATTGTGTCAGTGTCTGGGGTAACTGTGGCAAACTAAAAATGGACATCTTATTTAAATTACAGAAAAAAGTACTGTGTATTTGTACCAGTAGCCATTATCTTGCTCATTCCATCATTGCTAGGATTCCTTTATTTTCATAATCTTGTTCCAAATACTATTTCGAACATGTTCCCTACGAATCTCAGTATTCATAATTATAACACAAGAAATCGAACCAATTTTCATCGTTGGAAAATTATGTTAGTCGATTTTTGCACTCTCGCAAACAATGCCTCCTGTTCATCCAAGTGTGAACACATACCACACAAAAATGATACCAAATGATTTGGGATAAAACACTCTTTCATAAGATGTATAATAATTTACTGTTCATAGATGATTTTAAAAATAATTAGCAATTTTCTATGTGTAAACTTTTGTTTTACTTACACGGTTCAACTTTTACATTATACTGGAAACAGAAAGAACATGTAATGATATTGTTTTTTCTGCACGATTTCTGTATAAACAGTTTCAGGCTTTACTTGTCGAAATTACAAAGGAATGAGCGACCTGGGAGTAGATTAGTAGGCCTTTCATACAAGCGCACGGAAGTATATTCCCCCTTGGATTCTTTAATACATAACCGTTAGAATATCTCATATGGTTTTGCGTGTGATTTTATTACTTGTAAATGTTTAAATGTTTCTCCAAAAAAAAAGAAATATGACTTTCGGTCTCGTCTGAAAACACATTGTCTCTTGAGCCTATATTTTACTTTTGATTACTAATTTAAAAAATGATAACCACAATTTGTTAAGGGAACAAAAATATCCAACCGCCTTTTTACAGCTCATATTGAGGTCAACCGTCTGCATCAAAGGATACAAATTTGTTTATGCTTCTATGAGCTTGTATTAGCATATATTCATGAGTGATATATTATTATCCGACAAAGGTGTATCTTTCCCTTTTCAGAGGTGATATATTGAAGTCATGGCGAACGGCTCAATCTGGTTCCCTTTTCTAGTCGCATGTATCCTCGTCAGCTCATCCTTTCAATTTCTACATCGAGACGATGGAGATTCGGTGGTGCCATTTTTAACACTTGACATGGAAAAACATTTCCATGGATGTGATCAGAACCTTGAACTGAAAATAGCTTCTTGCCGTGATAAAGGCCTGGACACGGTTCCCCAGAATCTTTCTGAGGATACCGAGGTGCTTGACTTGTCTGAGAACTATGTCACCAAACTCTTGAACTCCTCGTTTGAAGTATACCCTCTAATCAACTCCTTGGACATGTCTTCTAACGATGTAAGAGCAATAGAATCCGCCGCTTTTTAACCCCTCAAGGGCTTAAAGGACCTGCTTCTAGCCTTTAACCCGCGTCTTGTGCTTCCAGCAACAGGCATCTTTATGATGTCTGCACAGCTTTCCTTTCTCGATTTAACAGGATCAAACTTGACGTCGCTGCCTAATGACATTCTAAAATGGAGTCCACATCTTGATACTGCATATCTGTCCGTCAACAAGCTGTCCTTCATCAAGATAAGTTCTTGTGGCATGGTCGACACTGTAGACATGACTGGTAATCGATTACAACAACTTACGGCAGGATATTTCACATTTGTGTGCCACACTGATACTCTAGATCTTAGAAAAAACCCTATCCAATCAGTAGACCCTGATGTGATCGCATCACTACATGTTCGCTCTTTGAAGCTAGGTGGTTACCGTTATAGTGACGAGGTGTTAGCGAACATCATCCTCGGAATCTCAAAATCAGACATCGAACAGCTTACAATCCTGGGAGGCATTAATGGTACGTTTCCTGAAGGTTTCTTTGACCCACTGCGCAATTCTTCTCTCTCTGTTCTGGACATTAACAGCAACGACTTGAAAAGCCTCCATCCTTTAGTCTTCTCAAATTTGACAAAACTCAAACGATTCAGTTTTAGTTATAACAATCTCCCCATAGACGAAATTCAACCTGACTTTTTCAATGGCATGAATTCATTAAAGGTACTTGTAATCAAATACAACCAAGTAAGACAAATAAATCCTCGTAATCAGAATTGGACAGTGGACTTATCGGAGTTTTGCTTATCCGGTAATCTGTTTACAAAGATATCTGGATCTGTATTTCGCGGTTTAGGAAATTTAACTTTCTTAGACATGAGCTCGAACGAATACCTTTCTGTCTTTGAGCTGACGGCCTTTTCGGGACTTGACAATATTCAAATCATTGATTTGGACGGAAGTCGTATAAGTGTTCTGGAATTGAATACCCCAATATTAAGATCACTTTCCCTAAACTCTGTTGATTCATACTTAATTGCTTTTCAACCGGGGGAATCGTTTTACCACTTACAATCCCTTGTAAATTTAG
This sequence comes from Strongylocentrotus droebachiensis, assembly GCA_035222895.1. Lineage (NCBI taxonomy): Eukaryota > Metazoa > Echinodermata > Echinoidea > Camarodonta > Strongylocentrotidae > Strongylocentrotus > Strongylocentrotus droebachiensis. The sequence continues at coordinate 74,735 of JAVYIG010005159.1, forward strand.
ACATGAAAGACTCTAAACTTTACCTATGGAGCCTATGGAATGTCATTACAAAGACTTCCCTTTTTGATAGGTTATTGGATCTTAATCATTTGGACTTGAGTAGTAACCCTTTCCTGAGTTTGGAAAGTGATTTACCGCCAGGAATATTCCAGCAACTCTCTGTTTTAAAAGAACTAAATCTAGACTCCTGCGATATAACAAATCTACATCCTCTTGTCTTCTCGGGGTTGGAATCGCTTCAGAAATTGAGTTTGAAAGGAAACAACATCCAGCATATTCATGATGATGTATTGTCGGGGTTAGGTCAAATAATACATATTAACTTTGAAGGAAATCGTATCGCATACTTGGAGGAGCTAATGTTTTCAAATAACTGGAAACTTACAAATCTTTCCTTGGCCGACAACAGATTAACGCGCCTAAATCAAAGCTCTTTTAAGCCGATCTATTCCTCCATTTTATCACTTGATCTATCAATGAACCCAATTAACTGTAACTGTGATCTAAAGTGGCTCATTGAATGGTTGAATAAACCTATTAGGCTGCTCGAAAAGGAAAATACTATTTGTTCGTCAGCATCTCTGGAGCCTCTTCGTGAGAAACCCCTGCTTAAATTTGATCCAAATGAGCTTTGCATAATGAACAATGGTCTATTCTCTCTGATTCCCCTCACTTCCATTAGCTTGGTTGTAATCAGCGTGCTGTTGTATCACTACCGATGGCAGTTGAGGTACAAACTCTTTCTCTTAAAACTGGCCGTACTGGGCTATAAAGAGATGCGAGACGCTCGAGACCACAATGACTACGAATTTGACGTGAACATTATTTTCTACGACGATGACGAAGATGACGAAGAATGGATTCGCGAACAGCTGCGACCGGCTCTCGAAGAGCGACTTCCTCAGTTTCATAGGAACGTCTTTGGTGACGAAGACCTTGTGCTGGGTATGCATTACCTAGATTCCGTCGATTACGTGGTGAGCCATAGTTACAAGACAATCATAGTGCTTAGCAGAGCTGCTGTGCACGACCACTGGTTCATACTTAAGTTCCGGACGGCCATGGACCACGTGAGTGACACTCTGACGGAATTCGTAGTCGTGGTTTTCCTCGAAGACATCCCAGATGATGAAATGCCATTCTTGGCAAGGTTGTATCTCAGTGATGGCAGACCCTATATCAACTGGACTGAGAACGTGAGAGGACAAGAATATTTCTGGGATGAATTGACCAAAAATCTTACTATTAATCTAAGGACGAATGACTTGATCCCAAACGAGTAGCAGTATTGTAGGAATCTAGAAATACATGTATTGGTTATCAGTTTGAAAGTAGTAGTAGTAGTTGTTGTAGTAGTAGTAGTAGCAGTAGTAGCAGCCAGGGGCAGATAAGGGACGCGGGGGCCCGGGCCCCCCTCCTCTGACAAAAAAATGTTTACATAAAGATGACAACGTTAATTTTACCTTTAAAAAAGGAAAGAAGACGCCGACCCCTTTGTTGTTGTTGCTCAAAGAAGGGGGGGGGGGGGGGAGTAAAACAAACAAAACAAAGCTTCATACCCGATAATAATGAAGGAAACTGAAAACAATAATTGCACGAACCATAATACCCAATTAATCATATTTTTCCTTTCTCTCAAATGCAAGTGTTTGGTGATATATCGTATTGGATTGTGTATATCCATAATGACAAAGTGCGTTCTAAATCTATTTCATTAATCGCTTGTACCTGTTACAGTGACAGACGAAACCGTTGCGAAGGACTTGTACACAACCTAAAGCACTTTGTAGGAAGCTGTTCAAGACTTCAAGATATAAAAGTGATATGTTTAAAACGATCCGATACTCTACTTAAACCTGTTATTGATCATGATTTTTTTCTTACACTTAACCTGCATGTGACCCTATCCACGGACGATATATAATAAAGGTTACTACGATAGGGCGTACATATATTTATCTTCCCATTGATTCATATTCCATTGAGCAGTATGACAGGAAAACAAAACATTGACAACACGCACGAAAGATAGAAACATTGTATCGCTCCTAGATTCACCGACCCAGCAATCTTCTACCAATCGTGTTTCGCCTTTTTCAAAATGTATTGCATCGCAGTAATTCTTTATATTTTCGACAGTGAGAACGGGTGGTAAAGGAGACACACATACCAGTATAGACATGCCTATATATGTGTTTATACTTCTTTTATTAAACATACCTCAAGTTTACTTGTCCCCGATCATATGCCGATACCTTTGAGATGACTGGTGTCGAGAAATGGTCCGACCCAGCAGGTGTTATTTCGTGAAAGAGATGTAGGTCAACACGACGGTTAACATTAAGGCTGTATCTCTGAAACAAATTGTCTGTGAACTATTCACCATGTATCGGCAGCGCGTCTTCAACTTTGGGCGGAGAACATTGTTCTTTGCTCTTGTGATCCACAACTTTTACCAACTTACCTTATCTGCGAGTAGTCTCTGTAAAAACCAACAGAAAGCGGTAAGTGTTGTGGAAGGGCAGAATGTTTCGATTGATACATTTCATCTGGAACGTCTACTCCTCGAGAACCAATTTCTAGTGTGGATAAAACAGAGGAAAACTTGGAAACTTAATTGCACACATAATCTGCTGTGTTCTGGGTTGAACCATGAACGTTATAAGTTTATTGAAGGAACGCATAACAAAACCATGAAAATAATAATTGAACATGCTCAAAATAGTGACATGGGAAGTCATATTATCAGTGTCTTCAATGGATCAAGATTCGAATGTGTGTTTTTAAGTCTGACTTTGACTGTCACGGATCATCCTTCTATCACACAGTTTCTCCGAAATAAAATGTCTTGTCAGTTGGTGCAAAACACAAAAGGGTCCCACGCGAAAAATGAACCGAATCAGACTTCAAATATGACATTTCATGAAGCCGTTTGCAACTCTGCAAATAACTTCACGGTGTATCTCGATTTTCGAGAAATATTGTTTGTGACACAGAATTCGTCAAGCGATTGCAGGGTCAGTAAGAGAAATGAAATAGAGAACAAGACAAAGTCATGTAAATTTAAATCACTCGAAAAGCCCATAATTCTAAATGATCAAGCTAGGATTGTATTTGAACGCTGCAATGGAAATGGAGAAACGCGTCAAAAGTGGTGGTATGTGTCTATTTGGGGACATGAGTTGTTGCCTCTTCCTCAAAAATACCAGTTTCATGATAATAACGCAGAGTTTATCTGCGAATCTCATCCCAGCTCAAAGGGACATAACATAGCAAGGTTGAACTTAAGAGAACACAAAACCACTTGTACCTCTGCCTTCGAAGAGGCCGTCTATTCGACAACATTTTCAAAGTGTACGAAATTGATTTTGAATGTATCCACAGCTTCACCATCAACGACAACTTTAAGCTCAACTTCCTCAACAAAAACGTAAGAATTTACAAATCATATCCTGCCTACTAGAAGCTTTAATCTATCCACATTAATGGAGAAAAATTATGGTGAATGGGCAGAAAAGGAAATGAAAAACATATTCATTTTTATCTGCGTGGTATCAATCTCAAGTAGTGCACTTGTGTTCTTAATTGCCTATTGTTTCTTCAAATGCAAGTTCGTTCGCGGCGGAGGAAATCTTTCAAATCATCTACAGAAATCCCAAGCTGCAAGACGAAGTGAAGATACAGAACAAGTTCAAAGAATAACCTTTATCCCCTCTCAGAATCCGCCCCAACTTGGTAGCAACGCTACCTGGATCCAAAGTGAAACGCCAAATCAAGCTTCAGTAATTGACAAAGAGAAGCACGACCATGGTCAAGAACGTGGGCCATCTTCTTCGGAATGTCAGAGTGAAGCTCTAGAGCTCCGTACAAGGCCAGCCATGGTTGAGCATCACAAACTACACGACACTCTAACAAATCTGGGGAAACCGTCTACTTCTACCGACGGTGATACGTGCGACGAGTCACACACAGGGATATCCTACCCATCCTGCGTGGACAGTAGCTATTGCTCACTGGATGATGTCAAAGACATATCTGGAAACGGAGTACACATACCTTCAACACCGCCACCATTGCCATGTTCGCGTTCGTCATCAAATAGACGTGGACCTCAACGTGAAGGAAACGATTCCCTCGATGTCAAAGAAGTGCCTTCCTGTCTAGTCAAACCAAAGATAAGAGGAGGGAATATGTTGGTAAGTGGCGCCTTGGTCAGATCAGTACCAATCGAGCCTAGTCGATTAGAAATGATAACCCCGGGCCTGGACCTGGACTATGATGAGTGAGCCCATTTATGAATCCTGTGACTGAATTGGGAGGATTTGATAGCCTGTGAAATGCAATTTTGTTTTCCATGATAATCTCACCTTTTACAAACTTGTACAAAAGTAGCATGTTGAACTGGCTTTGAAATTGATAGGCTCACCCTGTCCAAAATTCAATGATGCACTCATTCGTAAGATAATAATGTTGAGGGATTGATTTTGTGATTATGCATGTAATTTTTTTAAACCACTCAAATAGATGCCCATTATGGCTGGCCAAAAGATACCAAATATGACGAAATCCAAAGGTATCTAATCATTGTGTTGAATGTTTCAATGCCAATAATGAATCAACCGATTTGAACAGATTGAATATTGAACATATTTTTTAATTTTGTTAATCTAATTTTGTATTCCATTGAAAGATCCATTGCTAATCAAATGAAAATCCAAGAATGGTCAGTTTTCCAGAACTATTCTTATTTGGGGAGAGTTCTTGAAATCCGTCTTGATATAACAGACCCAAAGAAAACATTGATGCGCCACCGTAAAATCGGGAATACTGTAATATATTGGTGGGTGACGTATTTTGGCTCCCATTTGAGAGATCCTTAGTTCCATCTTTGCTTGATGCTTACATCCATGAACAGGTTGTTTAATCCACACTTGTCCCTCTTAACCCAAGAGTATTTAATGAGTAAAATTGGCGATGCTGGGGTAATGATAATTTCTTATCTCTTTGGGAGAGCAGCTATATAACAGTTTGGTTACTAGCCTCCTCGGGAGAGGAGTGTTTATTGTGATAAGGCTGTACACAGAGCGAATAGAACTTATTATAATTGTAGTTGTCTTAATCAATTACCATAATTTAAGATGTCTTGATGTTTTATTACATCTTGTTCATAGTGCAAATCTTATCACACAGTCCAGTGAAATGTTATATCATTCTCAATACAAGAACTAGCAATTAAACAAAAAGATCTTTCTTTATTACTAACATTGTCTGCCAAAAATTGTGTGACAGTAATAAATATTACTTTTAAGAGCTTCATGGCACAGTAAAGTGTTTTTATATTTAATTTTTGTAGTAACCAAAATGAAAGGACAATCACAATGAAACAGGATATAAACAAGATAATCAAGGCAGGTGACATGTGGCATGTAAACAGACAGTAAAGTGGTTCTAATAATCATATTGTGATAGAAGGAAGTATATAACAGGATGCATTATTCCATCGGTCAAACAAGCTGGTGTATAGTATCGATTCATCATCAATCAATCATGATTATGATAAACTTGTCGATTTTGAAGTTATGTTAGGATCGGTTTCACGTCAAGATGGACATAAAGGGAATTAATTGCTTGCTCGTTGACACGTTCAATGAGCCCTGGTGTTGCTTACATTTTACTTGAAATTAAAGCAAAAATCAACAATATTCATTTTTTAAACTTAAAGCAAGATCTTCATTCAATCTTACAGGTGATCGAATAGTTGTGACCAGTGTTGCAGTTTGTGTTCACCTGTTGAATGGTGCTGGAACGAAGGGGGGGGGGGGGGGGCTGGCACTGATCTAACTGTGAAAACGAAATGAACATTTACAAAGCTGTTGATTGGGGATGACGAGGTGAGGTAACGATGTATTTTGGATCTTAATAGTTTAGATATATGAAGAATGTTTATGTAAATGCTATGACTACCCCTCGAATTTCTATAAAATTAATACTCAGTAAACTTTTTTTTCTATCACGTGTGTAAAAAGACCACCACCAAAACAATGACAATTTAAAGGAAATAAGTATGACAGAAACCAGAATAGAGGTTGCAAAGTATTTTATTGCACCTGTAATTGAATGAACTGTATTATATTTGTCATGCACGTTAGATGAATCGGTATGATAATACGCAATTTAGATATTTACGATTTGTACAATTTTGGGTTTATCGATTTGATCATCATCATCATCAGAAAGAATATAACAATTATAAAATATTGATTTAATTAGCTTCAGGAACAGTTTTACAAAGTAAAACTATTTTGTTTTGTCTTTCTAGAAACTTTTCCAGAAAATTGTAATAATTTTTTGTGAGTGATTTAATGAATGATTTAGTATGTTATTTTTCTTCCAGTGGGATTCTTTTAAAGGTAACGCTTATAGCGTATACAAACTTATTCATAAAAATGTGTATGTGTATATCATTTTATTTTGTGGATTGCAAAGTCATGAGCAATACCTGATAATTTTTTATTTTTTTTTGAAAGAAGAAGAAAAACAAAACTTATGGGTTCGGGTTTCATAAAATCCATAAGTTTTTCTTGCAGAAGCGGATAACCTTTAAGCTTGTAAATACCGTTTTGTTATTGTAACGTCAATTTTTAATTGATTATAAATATCAATCCATTCACATACAAGAAAATAAACTCTCCTATCACCAATTTACAGTGTCTTGCGATGTCTTACGGGTGACCTTTGTACTGATGTATACATTGCTTGTATTATGTAGACGCATGATCTGGAATTCGCTTTTTGTAATGTGATCTCCAGCATCATTTTATCATTTATCATTATATTGCACAATGTGTTTCGACCTAACATTGATACGAAAACTTGCTAGTGGATGTGTTAATATGTGTCTAAAGGGATTGGGATGAGAATAATAATTGTGGGATTAGTCACATAAATGATTAATCTGAAAACTGTGATCGTTTACTTTCCGGAGTGTTTTCAAGAAGCTTCCCAATCTCCCATACACCCAAGTTTGCAAAGCTATCTTTTGTGTCTTAAGAAACCATAATAAATCAGTCCAGCTGGGCCTAAGTATTAATAATTTGTTAGTTGAAAGTCACTTTTAATCTTGTGTCCTATCGAAAGAAGGCACCTGATTTTGCCACGAGGCGGTGCAGCACACCAGATGAAGAAGGGTACTGATTTCATGTCACCACATCATTTCCTCGTTTAGCAAAGCATTTATCTACAAGGTATAAGACTTATCCTCAGATGCGTAGCAAAAGGGGGAACAGGACATCCGTAATCGAATGAAAGAGAAAAAGGAAGAAAATTGGAATTTTTTGAGAGAGAAGAGTATCAAGTGAAATGAATAAAGCACGAGAAAAAGGATGGTAAGACCCAAAACCATACCCCTCCTAAAATCAGAGGCTTTGTAAATCATGTAAATTAGCGTATTATTTTCCGAGAGAGGCAGGTGCCCCTAAGGATGCAAGTGCCCCTGCAATGAATTTACCACTGCTAATACCCTTCCTTCCCGATGAATTCAATAGAAGATTTAAAAGATCTTTCAAGTGAAAAAGATAAACACATCAATAATTTTGTATTTCTTGAGGTTTTGAGAAGAATGTTATTCCGAAATTGAAAGCTTTAAAAAAATGGGATTGAAAGTTTTTTAAGCTGGCCACAAGAATCTCTCGAAAGAGTATTTGAAAAATGCAATGGCATGAAGCAAATTAAGAAGATTTATCAAGTCCGCAAGATCTCTCGGGGGGGGGGGGGGGTTAGGTTAAAAAAGGGTGAAAACCAAATCGTCATTGGTAATTACTACGCTAGATATTTGTTAATATTGACGAATTTTAAGGGGGACAAAGTATGTACCACTGAGGCCTTAGAAGTCCCACTTTACATAAGCGCAAATGTAATCTAAGGTATTTGGTCATTTCATTATTATATTCTACACGTCATTAATAGCGACATAGATCGATATTAAAGTATCCTTTCTGACCCAAGCTCTAGCATGGCAATCAACTTGTTGAATCATCATTAAAACAATTGTGGTCATATCATTATGATAGGACAAAAATAGCTCGACCCGAATACTGTGTGTGCGTGTGTGTGTGTGTGTGTGTGTGTGTGGTGAATCTGTTGAATAATGTTCATACCAAATGCCATAAATATAAATCAATGTTTCTTATCCTATAAACACATTAACTGATTGAATCGAAAACTTCCTTCATTTCCTTCTTATTGGCAATATTGTAAACAATAAACAAATATAACAGCGCAATAAATAAATTTAAAAGAAGAAGGGAGGAAAAAAAAACGGTAGCAAATGCGTGTTGGGAATGCCCATTACACCAAAGGACACGTAACTGTAAGAACTGAGATAAAGTCACTAAATGTTAATTGCGTATATTGTTTCGAGTCTTCTGTACTAAGAGGTGTTTGGTCCTTGGTGTTTACTATGACACCATGACAGACTATAAAAACCAGTGTACTTGAATATTAATAATAATACGCAGCGTGGATGTTGTTTAAAACGGGGTGAAAAATGTCGCGAGGAATATACAATTTTATGAAATATATGATAATGAAAGATGTACATTTTGATATAAGCATTTTTTTGTATAATAAAAAATATGAAGAAAAAATGAAAATAATATTGTTATTTTCATTGAAAATAAGCAAAAACCTTCCGGCTTTGTAAACAGCCGAGTATATTTAGCCACCAGTTTTGACAGGTCATGACCATACATTCTCATGCATGTCATACCATGGCTCTGCTGTATGAGTAAATATATCCTCAACTGCCGATCAGAACTAATATTTTTCTCATATTTAAACCGTAAAAAACAAAAACTCCAAAAATATGGTTGGTCATTGGCTTAGCTATTTCAGAAGAGAATAATTCACTTTACCAGAGTACGTATTCTTTGGACTTCAACTTCTGAATTAGATCAAGTCTTAAACTTCATTGGATATACTTCTATAATGGTTTTTTGCCGTAAGCGCAGTCTCCTAGAAACATATTCGATCTTTTAATTCACAAACAAGTCTGTGGCAGTGTTATCAATACATGAATATTCACAAGTATCTAATCTACATAATCATATAGACGTTTAGGCCTACAGCCGAGTAGAATAGGGGATTCCCCAGTATTATATCCTGTTACTCATCACTAACATTAGTGTCGCCCTCATGAGTTCAAAACCAAGGTTCATATCTTTTGTATACGTGTAAGAACAAACATCGATACATTTTAACGCCATAAATATTGCCCTAAAGATTTCTCTGCAAGACATGGATGTTCTGAAGAGGGATAATTCTGATTGAAGAAAAAAAAGTACCCACACGGTCTTATCGGAACTTTTTCTAAAGAGAATTACACGTGATTGTCCCCTCCGTATCGCTTATGCCTGTACACTGACACACGATAACCAGATACCTGTGTCCGATTTTTTTTTCATTTTTATATAAAAAAATGGAAGATAATTTATGGGAAAACAACAAGAATAAACTTAATGAGTAAATTAATAAATTAATAAATAAATTACCAAACTTTTAAAAACAAATATTGCTATCTATATGGTTTTTACTGTCAGTTAATTGTTAAGATGTTCTTGCTTGTTAATGAACCGACGATAGAAAGCGAACTAAAACAGCATGAAATAAATGTATACCGTCTTGTTGACATTATCATAATATATTTGTTGTCATCAGCTTAGAAAAAGTGTGACAATTTATGTATGTGTGTGTGTTTGTTCGTGTATGTTTGCGTGTGCGTTTGAGTGTGCATGCGTTCATAAAATAATTCATACGAAATGCAATAAATCTAAATCAATTCATCTTATCATGTAAACACATCAACTGATTGAATTGAAAACTTCATTCATTTCCTTCTTATTGCCGATATTGTAAACAATAAACCAATAGAACAATGCAGCAAATTTAAAAGAAGAAGGAGGCAAAATATTAACCCGGTAGCAAATGCCTGTGTTGGGAATGCTCATTACACATAATGACAGGTCACTGTATAACTAATAGTGTTGGGCATTAGAGGATAACGTCACTTGAGTTACATGTTAATCGCGTATATTGTTTCGAGTATTCTATACTAAGAGGTGTTTGGTTTTAAGATGACACCATCACGGACTATAAATATCAGTGTACTTGAATATTAATAATAATACGCAGCATGGATGTCATTTAAAAATGGGATAACAAATTGTTACGAGGAATATACAATCTTATGAAATATATATGATAATGAAAGATATATATTTTTTTAAATTAAAAATATGAAGAAAAATTGAAAATAATATGTTATTTTTGATGAAAATAAACAAAACCTTTCGGTAATCACAGCCGAGAATATTTAACCATCAGCTTGATCATGGCAAGACTATACACTATTGTGCAAATCATACCACGAGTGCACTGTATGCCAAATAGACTCACCTGCCAAATAGAGCTAATACTTTTCTCGTATATATACCGTAAAATACAAAAACTCCAAAAAATATGGTTGGTTGTTTGCTTAGCTATTCCAGAGAAGTATAATTCAATTTACCAGAATACGTATACTTTCAACTTCTAATTCTGAATTAAATCAACGTGTATACTTCATTGTAGATAGTTCTATAATGGTATGGTTGCCAAAAGCGCAGCCTCGTAGACAAATATTCGATCTTTTAAGCAGGTCTGTGGCAGTGTTATCAGTGCATGAATATTCACAAGTGTCTAATCTACACAATCATATAGACTTTAATAGGCCTCCAATCACGGACCTATGCTCCAACCGAGTACAAGAGGGGATTCCCCAGTATTATTTCCCTCTGACTCATTACTGATGTATGTGTCGCCCTCATGCGTTCATATCCAGAGTTCATTTCTTTGTATACGTGTAAGTGGGCAATTCTCGCTACCCCAAATAGCGATTCTGCCGAGATCCGGGGAAAATCCTGAAAACGCGCATTGCATTATGGGATAGCTTTTCGACATTACAGCTTCCTGTGCAGGCGCTATACAGTGCGTCCCAGAAAAAACGAAACCGAGAAGTATCGATGTTCTATCATAACTTAATCACAACCATAATTAATGAATGATACATATTTGGAAAGCTTAGAGTCTCCTCTTTCAGTTAATGCTACTCAGATGATGCATATTTCACGCATGAGTGATTCAAAGCAATTTGAAGGAAGGAAACCAAAAAGATATTTGGCGGGCGGTATCTGAATTTCGAAGTAAAATTCACATTTCTAGAAAGTTAAGTTTCTGCCCTTTCATATGACACCTCAATCAGGAAAAATGAGCGAGGAATAACAAAGTTCTGTTTGTTTAAAGTAGCCCTTACATTTTCATAATTTTAACAAACGAATTCGTTTTCACTGGGTGCCTGCCGTAGCAAAAAGCAGATTTGAGAAAAGACTTAACTCCGTTTCGTTGACAATCAGCCATGCATGAAGACTCTCGTCTACGGCTGATTGTCAACGAAACGGAGTTAAGTCTTTTGTCAAATCTGCTTTTTGCTACGGCAGGCACCCAGTGAAAAAGAATTCGTTTGTTAAAATTATGAAAATGTAAGGGCTACTTTAAACAAACAGAACTTTGTTATTCCTCGCTCATTTTTCCTGATTGAGGTGTCATATGAAAGGGCAGAAACTTAACTTTCTAGAAATGTGAATTTTACTTCGAAATTCAGATACCGCCCGCCAAATATCTTTTTGGTTTCCTTCCTTCAAATTGCTTTGAATCACTCATGCGTGAAATATGCATCATCTGAGTAGCATCACATGAAAGAGGAGACTCTAACCTTTCCAAATATGTATCATTCATTAATTATAGTTGTGATTAAGTTATGATAGAACATCGATACTTCTCGGTTTCGTTTTTTCTGGGACGCACTGTATTACTAGGCGCGATAGCGCAAACGTAAAACGCCGTCGCCACACAACGTGTATGCACCGAATATGTCGTCTGCTCGGTCTTGTTTTTTTGTCGCAAATATTTCAACGTTTATTTGAACATTTCATTCGTTGTTTTTTGCGTCTTTTGACATCAGTGACGATGGTTTTCTTTTGTGAGGCTGCACAGTGCTGGGCTCATGATTCCAAGCGTAAGAACCCTGAAAAATGGGGGTGGATGAAGGCCGTGACTTGGGTGAAATTTCCCAGTTCGTGATCACAACCCTCTCTTTCACGGTAGAGTTTAACGGCCTTTTGTGCTAAAGTCACTAATTCTGCCCGAAGCTTTCCATTGCATGGTATTCCTCTGTCCGTTAAGATTTGTTTAAGTTCCGAAACTGTTTTTTTATCCATTTTGTGGTCGACGAGAAATACATGAACTGAGTGTTGTCTCTACACTGTTTACTGTATCGTCTGCTCGTGATTGTGACGCTGGTCGCTACATGCACAATTTTAAGACAATTATTTTTTTTTTACTTTAAGATTAACAGAAAAAAAACATGAATAAAAATTAAATCTTTCCTGTAAACTATTTTTTGCTTTTTATTGTATATTAAAATTGAATAAAAACAAACTAAATTTAATGCATATATTATAATCTGTACAAATTACACTGATTGGCATCGATTTTAGCGTGCGTGAAAACTCTGCACAGCGAACACAGGCGCTAGCGCCAGCGGGATGGGACTCTATACCGGAAGTTGTAGTGACGACCCGAGAGAGTGAAAATTACCTCGTCTCGCGAATTTCGAGATTTTCGTACCTATTTAGGGTAGCGAGAATTCCATAAATTAGGGACCCACTTTGCGACATTTTTGATGTCCCACTTGCATAAAGAACCCACAGTCCCGCACGTATTTGTGGCTCTGAGTTCAGACTTGAACTCAGAGGGGTGTGAGATTGTAAAGTGATTTCCAAGCATAATATTGCATCATCATACCTAGAATCACTCAACAATTCCTCTCCACTATTCAAGTCTTTACCCAGAGCCACCAAAAATGTCACAAAGTGGGTCCCTAACTGTCATAAAAAAACGCGATAAATGTTAACGCCATGAATATTGCGATATTAACGATTACTTTGCATGGATGTTGAGCAGCCGAATGTTCAAAATAGGGATAATTCTGGTTTCATTTTTTAAAAGAAAAATAAAGAACGATAATGGTCTTATCGTAACTTTCTCTAAAGGGATTTATACGTGATTGTCTTTTCCACATCGCTTCTGCCTGTACACTGACACACGAGAGACAAATTATCTGTGTCCGATTTACTTTCATTTTTATATCAACAAATATTTTTGTTTTTTTGTAATGGAACATAATGGAAAATAGACTTAATCGAGTAAATAAATAAATCAACGAAAAAAATAATGATAAACAATCTAAGATAAATATATTATGGTGTTAATATAAATTTGGTTTTAGTAGTGTTTGCTTGCTAATGATGCGACGATATTAAAATTAGAAAATTAGAAATTATACCAAATATCTTAACATCAAAATTATTATCTTGTTTACAATTTATCATTATAGATTTTTTTGTCATCAGCAGAGACAATGTCTTGTATACCCCCTATGTCCATTATGTGTGTGTGATTGGGTTTTTAACGGACGCGTATCAATCAGATATGATTGTTTACGGTCTGGGACCGACCGTTAGCGTCACCAGGCGAAATACGTGACTCCGATCAGATTCAGTTTGTAGGCAAATAGTTGACCGTAACACCACCATTACCGCTATACCGACTAACATCTCCAATTTACTGAGTAGCTAATAGACTAGTTAGTGGATACTACTACCTTACCATGTTTACTTAAAGATATATACCTACCATAGAAACATTTGTTTAATAGATACATCTGGAGCAGGAAAGAAGGGAGAGAAATATCGAGGAGTCAGATAGGAGAGGCAGAAAGAGAAAGAGAGAGAGAGAGAGAAAGAGAGAGAGAGAGGGAAGAAACGGGAGAGAGATAGAGAGAGAGAGAGAGAGAGCGAGAGAGAGAGAGAGAGAGAAAGACAGAGAGACAGATACGAGTGTAAGTGGAGATAGAGAGAGATGGGGAGAGAAATATGGAGAAAGAAAAGAGAGAGAGAGAAAAAAAAAGACATATATACATACAGATATTGGTGTAAGAGGAGATATAAAGATGGAGAAGGCGGATGTAGGAGAGAGAGAGAGTGAGAGAGAGAGAGAGAGAAAGAGAGAGAGAGTGAGAGAGAGAGAGAGAGAGAGAAAGAAAGAGGGAGAGTACGGTATATGGTATGGTATTTATTTTCCAGATCACAATATAAAAAGCAATACAACATATTAGAAAAGTACATTTTGGCTGGACAGCCCACTCAGCTGTGTTGATATGACAAAACTGTTCTTCCTTGGGGTCCAGAAAATTAAATGAAAGTAAACTTACAATAAAAACAAAATACAGCAGTTAATACCTATAGTCGTTAAACTGAAGACGTCCAGAATATACGAAACAAATCCAACAAAATGAGACGAAATTGGCATCGCTTTAAATCACGTGATAGAACAGAGCGTCCTAGATCCTGAACAAACGAAAGCATATCTGATATCATGACGTATTCGAAGCCCCTCGTTTCACGATACACCGTGAGCTGGATCTTAATCGTAAATTAACTAAACCGACGTATCAAATTATGCGTGGTCTATTTTACCTATTCTTTTTTCTTTTATAAGTGAAGAGCAAACATCCTTTTGTTCTTCGCACGTTTTCAACTATTTCATTACATCATCATTTACTAGTATTTACTGTATATTATTTACATGAAACTGTGTACAGATATTTATTCGTTATGAGGAAAAGTGGATTAGTAAATAACGTCAATATAGTCAAAATAATAAAGATTTAAAACAAGATGTAGATATCTATTCCATATCTTAAACAGGTAACTGATACTAAGTCGCACGCTAACGACGCTTCTGCAGTATATTTTGTATTTACACGAACCTGTGTAAAGATATTTATCCATTCAAAGGGAACAATAGACGAATAGAAGAATAAATAAAAAAACAGATTTCTATTCCATATTTCGAGATGTAACCGATATTCTGTCATGGCGCCAAAAATTCCTATAAATTGAGATGAATTTTATAGACAGAACTCATCCTGCTGAGGAAGCCACTCTGAGAACACAGAAGATCCCCAAACCTCCACCATGAAGACCAACGTTTGGATCCTGATAGCTGTTTTGGCCCTCGCCTGGTATCGTATATTCTTAATTCCATTCTTTAATCAACGCTATATACATATGTTGGACTATTCCAACAAAGAGTGACTTAAAACTAGGAAAACATTAATTTATTTAAAAAACTACATTCCATGTTTTAGTTTTAACGAATATAATCATAGACCCTAATGTTATCTTTTCTATAGGTCCCATTCAAGATTTGTAGTTCTGTGTAGATATTTCTTAATCTCATCTGGAAACAGAAAATAGAAGTGGCAAAAACAAAAAGTGATAGCTTTGGATGTTGTAGACCTTCTTCAAGAAAGAGAGAAAAGGAAAAGGAAAGACGTATAATGACAAAGCAAGTACTAATATATAGAGGTGTTGCGGTCCATTGGAATTAGTCTGTGAATCAGAAGGTATGGTTTTTGAATCCCTGCGCAGCAATAATGTCCTTCGGGCAAGACGTAAATCTATATTTACCACACTTGTCCTACCTGTAGTAGGTTGTAGTAGGTGAGTACCTTGTATGATTCATTCCTTGAGTGCACTGAGCGCTACACACAGTTGCCGGGGCTAAAGCCGGGATCCTTTAGAAGAGCATGGAGACACGATATCATGTGGAATGCTCTGTATGAGACTTGTCATTATTATTACAATGTTGCCCATAAGTTTGAATACATTTTTCTGACCTCTTCTCATGAAATAATTGTGACAATATTTTTGGTTCTTGATCTATAGACATAGGTTGTATCCTCTCAGAATGTTCTTGATAAATCTATTGGGAACAATGTGTTTATATTATTATTGTGCCTCTTCTAATAATTATGATTATTATCATCATCATTATTATTATTTTTTAATAATTATGGTTATTATTATCATTAGTGTTATTGTTATTATTACTATTACTATAAAGATAACTCTTACTATTATGTGTTATCTAATACCTTGTCAGGGCTAACATGGTAGCAAGCTACTCTTCGGAGTCCGATTACGACGACAACGAACTCACCGATGAAGACCTGTGCGACGAGGGAGCGCCCATGGACGTCGAAACGCACAATAGCCTGAAATGTTCATGCACAACCAGCTATATAGTCACTTCCCCAGTAAGTTCATAACTCTTACTATTATGTGTTATCTAATACCTTGTCAGGGCTAACATGGTAGCAAGCTACTCTTTGGAGTCCGATTACGACGACAACGAACTCACCGATGAAGACCTGTGCGACGAGGGAGCGCCCATGGACGTCGAAACGCACAATAGCCTGAAATGTTCATGCACAACCAGCTATATAGTCACTTCCCCAGTAAGTTCATAACATTTTAATACAATCAGATTATTTAGAGTTCGAACGGGTAAATCACATTGTAGCAGTTCGGTTGCTTTCTTCGTCTCTCTGCATGGCCGCTCGTTTGCCATACCTGTAATTTTGCACAAAACAATTGGCACCGATTGACGAAGAGGGTTGCTGTGTGCAACTCACTGGTTTGGTAAAATGACCACTTTCCAGTCCATTCTGACAACCCTATTTAACACCGGTATATAATTTATAAATCTTGCACCGGAAGCAGTTCGATGATCTTAAAGCTGTGGTACTTGGATATCAATTGATGATAAGTACGATGTGGCACAGCGAGATTACAATCATGTATTTGTATGGCATATACAAAGTTATAGACAAGACTGAAGTTGAGTTCTGGTTATTCAATTGCGTTGTGAGAGAGGCAATTTTGAAGCAATATTTGTTTGTTATATATTTGTAAAAACGCAAAAGAAAAAGAAAATCAAACAGAAATAAATGAATCAAATCAAATCAAATCAAACTGAGAAAGGTTGATGATGTAGTACTTAAAATGTGCAAATATGTCGGAGCTTGGAATCATCAAAATGATTGGAAATTGAAATAATTTCGCTGAAAAGCACATGTTCTACACACAATACCATTTAGTTATAAAGTTTGTTGTCATAATACGATGCAGAAGTTGTCATCTTAGGACTTAAACGCGACGTTATTGAACCAACTGTGGAAAAACGGGGGACGGAGATATCACCAATGCACAAGGCCTATATGAGATTTGATGTAAAATCAAACGTCAATTGCTTTCTCACTCTCATCATTTTGAAAGTTGCTCGACATTTTGAAGATAATTATCATGTAAATGCAAGCGGAATATTGCAGTTATCAGAAAACTTGTCGAAAGTCGTCACATTGTTCCAGGACTTGAATATCCTCAAATAATAATAATGATATTCAGCTTTTATATATATATATATATATATACTGTCCTTTAACATGGTGCCTCGTTTTTTGATTTGTTCTTCTCCATTTGTTTCTTTCCGCAGGACCAGCACAGTTATAACAGGCTTTTCAAAAAGATCGACAAATTGAAAGCATGCCGAGACTGCTCCAAGATAAAGCGAGCATTTACCGATGTTCTCCTCATTGTCTCCATTGAAACCACAGAAAAGTGTGCTATAAAGGTAACAGCCAAATTTTATCATGATACTCACTACATGCAATGTTAAAACTTATTTTGGAATAAGTCGCATTTAATTTGACAGAATTAAAGTAGGTGTACAAAAAATGAACAAGAAAAACTCTGTACCCCTGTGTAGAACTCACATAGAGTCGAGAATCTCATTCAATTTGTCAAACAAGTATTCAAAACTGTGACTCTCTTTAACAATCTTTTTCTGTTTAAAAAAAAATCCTCATTTTTAACAGTTCGCAGAGATTCATTCAATTGACAAATACCGCTTTCTCTTTCTAGCCTTGTCAATGATTTCAATAAGCCTTTTATAAAGTGGGAGGAAGGGAGGGAGGGTGGGAGGGAGGAAGTGGGGGGGGGGGGGGGAGGATATTTGAAACAAATTATAACGTGTAAAACCTTAAGAAAAATGTTCATCATACTTTCTCATTTCTCGCTGATGGCAATGAGTGGTTGTCAATTTACAAACTCATCTACAGACGAGCAAAAACTCATAAATTTCCCCTATATGCCGCAGCCCCCATGACAAATCTGGATATGCCGACAGAATTGTTAAGGGGCGGGGATGTCATATCCCCGCACCTTTTAGCCGTTAATCGTCACCTCGTCGATGACAGGACATGAGAGACATCGACAGTATTATAACGTTAGTGTCCTTTATGTATTAAACCAACCGTTTCCGATCTGTTTTCTCCCACAGTTAGCTAAGAAAGGTTACCTCGTGGAAGAGAACTCGGTACACGAAATCGGCGCTGCTCTGCCTACCCTGCCCGTCAATCTACTGGACCGAATCGATCAGGTAGATCTTCCCCGTGATGGAGCTTCTTATGACAGAAGTGAGTCAATAACAATAATTATTAGAATGATAATAATAATGATTATAATAATATTTATTATTATAATGTTCATAATAATGATACTGATGATGATAATAATAATAATAATAATAATAACAATAATAATAACCATAATGATATGAACAAATATTATGATATACTTTTAAGGCACCGAATCCTTATTACATCGAATCAAACTCTCAAGGCGCATAGGTGCATGTGATGAAATTCCATGAATGTGCTTGCATTGTACACAAATGGACAACAACTGAAAGATAGAACAAATCAACATGTAAGAAAACATTTTTATTGTTTGTCAATTCAATCACATTTTCCCTAGAAACTGTTGGGGTTATAAAGGCTGCAAGGCCCGCAGGAAGAGTCGTACTAACACTGATGAAAGATTTATTTCTTCACTTTATTAGGTCTTTATTACGCCATATGTTATTCGAGAAGGCAAGTGAAACATTATCTATGACGTCAGTTCATAAAACCGCCAATGAAGTATTATTTTCACTGGCCCTTCATGGCCCTTTGAATATAGGGTACGGATTTAATACCCGACCCCCATCTTTAATTGTAACGTCCATGTTTCTTTTTTCTTTCTCAGATGATGCGACAGACGTGACTATCTTCATTCTTGATACTGGAATCCTGTTTACTCACGATGAGTTTACCAACGGCCGCGTCAGCTTTTATAACGATACCGTTACACCAAATGTGAGTATCATTCTTACTTCACGACTCTTTAGCATTTTACGTGAATCAAATTAAGCCGCCCCTCTATGCATATCATGAGTATTGCGAAGGAAATATTATTACTCTAGGCCTAACAATAGGAAATGGGGGTGAAGGAATGTGATCCTTGGAATATAGGCCTAACAAAGTTATGCCCCCCTCCCTTAACACAAAATCTAATTACTAACCATGCAAAAAGTCGGTTTGTCAAAACCCTGGAAAATATGGCGTATGGAAGGGGGTTGGGGGTAAAGTAGACAGTCCATTGCGGATGCCTAGAGGCTGGTTCAGATATGACGCGGTAAATCACTCACCCCCCCATACATATTTAATACATCAAATAAAAACAGACACTCTTCTAAATCCTAATTCTTGCTTTGTAGTCGCCCATTATGGTGGACGTCAATGGACATGGGACCCGCTGTGCGAGCGTAGCCGCCGGCGCCAACATAGGAGTCGCTCAGGGCGCCACCGTAGAGAGCATTCGGGTAGCTGGATCCGATGGCTTAGCCGCGGCTGACGACGTCCTCGCAGGTATATACTTTGAAATTTTGTGAAATTGTGAGCTTTTTCATTCTGTTTAACTCGAGATTCTTTTTAAATAACAGATGTTATTTTAATTATTATAAGCCTACTATACCCTAACACCTACCCCTAGCCATAACCCCCAAACCTAGCCTACAATCCACTGAACGCAACCTTTCCACTACTCTATTTCCAATGACGAAATAAATCAAGCAGCAATAATAATATGGCAAGACCATATGTAATGTAACCTACATTTTTGTTTCTTACGTCCTATTTATACAGGGCTTGACGACGTTCAACGTTGGTGGAACAACAACCCGGGCTCTAAGTGTGTCGTCTCCTACTCACTGATTTCCACGTCATTTAGTACGACACTCAACTATGCTTTCGGGAACCTCAGCGCGAACACCGATTGCGTGGTCGTCGTAGCAGCTGGAAACCAAGGTTCGGACGTCAGCATGGCTGATGCCTGTAACTACTCTCCGTCTGGATCACCTGATGTAAATATTAGGGACTTTCAGTTTTGCACGTTGACATGTGGGCTGCTACGTGTGACGTCCTTTTAAGGCAGTGGCAGTGCTTTAAAAGGACGTCACAGTGCCTTAAAAGGACGACACACGAAGCAGTCCACTATGTCGACGGGAGGGGGGGGGGGGTGCACCGAGTTCGCTCAAAAAAGCTTGACCTATTATGATGAAAACATATTCCTGCTTTAGTTCCCGGACTAAATGAATAATCTGTTGTTATGTTCTTGGCTGGCTCCCAGCTAGCTCTGGTGGCAAAGAACTACAATGCTCCCATAAACCATGGAAAGAGAATCGGTCTATACAAGTCTTGTAGTCTATCGATGTTTTTCGTTTTTTTCATTTTACATCTAGGATGCTTCTTTTCTTTAACAATCAGTGTCCTTCCCCTGCAGATAAGTGCCCCCACTTCGTCTCATAAGTAGCTATTCAAAAATGAGAAGTGCCCCTTTTACTACTGATGAGTCTCTCTTCAGTTTTCCTTTCTAATGGGTGCCCCTTTTTGCCTCTGAGAAGTGCACTCTTTTACTACTGTTATGTTCCCCTTTTCCTTTATAATGAGTGTTTCTCCTTTAAATCAAATAGAATTGGCTTAGTGTTCCTTTTCAAATGTGATAAGATCCTTTTCACAAATTTGGTTAACGTTAAGAAAATTTCACAACAACTGCTATGCACATCAAGAAATCAATCATATCGCAAAGAGGCATAATAACAACAGGTGCTACGACAAGACATTTTCCTCCCTAATTTAAAGCGAGTGAGAGCACTATTTTTAGAAATTACCTCAAAGCTGATTTGCTAACACTCGCCCGCATTCATTTATTCCATGTAATTATGGAATTAATCTTGAAGTTTCCGTTCATTGTTTTGATTCGCTCGCTCGCAAATGAATTATTAAGTTCATTGCAAACAACGGCAATCTATAAAAGAAAAACGGCGAAAGGAGAAAAGCAATAAAATATTGACGATCCTTGGAACTATATTAACTAAAATTTAGGGATACATATGTTTACACAATTATATTTGTCAGCATAGCGGTTACACTTTGTCGGTACCCCATCTTCCCTCGAGGCTTTCTACCACCCCCCCTTTAAAAGATGCCTCGCCACCCCTGTGCACTATTTATCTTTTGTACATTGCTTCTTGCTCTTAGGTTATCACGGTCGGAGGGTCGAGAAACCGTATGAATGGCGCGAGCGATGATCGTATCGGAATCTCCAATTACGGTCCTTGTGTCGACATCTACGCTCCAGCAAGAAATATCGACCTCGCTGCCCCTTCCGGAAGCAGTAATTCCAACTACCTAAGATCATCCGGCACCTCCTTTGCAACCCCTGCGGTGGCAGGTAGGAAAATCAATAATAATAATTAAGACAGTCATAATTATGATAATAATAATCATATTAATAGTAATAATAACCCTAAAAACCTTCAAATGTTTAGTCCAGGGTTAAAGTTATGAATTCGGTTAGTATAGTTAAGGTAAAGGAAAGTCCTCGGATTAGTACAGCAACAAACGATTTTTGTCGCAGAATGTATCTAATGTGGATGCAAAGTATAGGTGGAAGTGGTATATGTGTAAGTAGATGGTTGTAAGTAGAGGTGTCGTGGTCGAGTGTTTACGTCATCAGACAATAGCTCAAATGGTTGGCATTAATTTACATTTACCACCTGCCACCCAGGGGTTAAATGGGTACCGGTAGGAAGGAATTCCTTGAATCCTGTGAGCATCGAAAACCGTAGCTTATAGCAGAGTTGGGGTACTATTGGAGCGCATTGAGCACCTTACGTGGTTGTCATGTACGCTATGAAATATTTATTAGGCCTCCAATTTAAACTAGCATTATAATTGCAATGACGAACCTTCGTCATTGCCTTGTTTTCGTTCACATTCTGCCCAATTAATTGCAATGACGACCCTTCGTCATTGCCTTGTTTTCGTTCACATTCTGCCCCATTAATATTCTCCTTTTCCTCCTTTTCCTCCTTATCGTCAGGAAATCGCATTCGTTTTGCACGTAGTGTTTGTGATTCCTAGTTAGGTGCTTTCCTCATGTCCTTTTCCTTTCAAATTTCATAGGCATAGTCTCTAACATCTCATCAAGGTCACTACATTCTTCGATTTTGGAAATCACTCATGCATGACCGTACAGGCGCCATTTTGTCCGTTTCTGGTCCATTTTAAGGCCTTTATATCTTCCTTCCTATCTCCACTATCCTTCATCCTACAAACTTCTAACAAATTCCTCTAGATAGTCTGAGAGATGTTCTTTCATCTGCGACACATGACTTAACCTTCAAAATGCCATCTTCATACTCGAAATTCAAATCTAAAACCGACTCCGTCAAAAATCTCTCAAGTTCTTGAAAAATGGACCCCTAAATAATCTAAAACTGCCATAACTTTCTCATATAAATTCGGTTTTGTATTTAAATCTCACAGTATCTTTATCTCAAAATTGCACATAGCCATGCTAAATTTCACGCTCCAATGGCTTTGCACAACATAAATAGCGCCCTCTAAAGTTCTGGGAATTGGCTTTCTCTCTGTGGCCGTATCTCCATAATGGCTTAGCAAACCCGTACCCTTTTTTGGATTTAGATACTTGAAGATATGCCCTTTCCAGCCATATACAAAATTATATACCCTATCACTGACCAACTTTGCGAAAATTGCCCTCCAAATTCGCCATTTTCAAGAAAATTCCGAAATAACTTCAACTTGCTCTAAAATGGCGATCTTTATACCTACGTCGTTGAAACTTGGCAGACACATGTATCCATATACGTGACAACTGTCTGCCAAGTTTGGTAAATTTTAATAACGTCAGCGCAAAGTTATCGCCAAAAATGATGAATTTGCTATGCATTACGTAATAGCGCCTTTAATGCGTGCAGTACATTGCGTGCAGATGACAATGGTGTCAAACTGACCGCAATGAAGTGCCCTTTCGAATGATACCAAGTATGGTATATGTTTACACAGAAAATTGTGAGTAAATCGCATTTGAACAAGGGTCACTAGACGAATTCCGCCCGATTATAACACTTATCGGCGATGACGTCATTTTTTCAGACTACTTTTCGCCCCCTAAACATCCTTTTTTTTCGTTGAAAATTTGCAATGACATTCCGAGATGCAATACGCAGGGCACCTCGTGGCCGGATTTTTGAAAGTAGTCAAGGGGGCCATTTAAGACGCCATTTTGTCCTTTAAATCTATTTTACATCACATGTTTCGATAGGATTATCATAGAAAAAAAGAGAGTAGTTTACAATAACAACCATGAAATTCTCTTTCCAATGATACTATATACGGCCCATAAAGAGACATAAAGAGAGAGAGAAAAAACAATTTAACTCCGGTCATAATACAGATCCTGTACGTTTTCCGCCCATGCATTACACGCATTGTCTATGGGGCAAATCGGGTTCACGCTTTTGACCCGTAGAACGAGCTTGATTGATTTGACGAACATGCAACTAATCCCATTTGTTTTTGCACGCAGTGCTTGCGAGCCCTTTCTAGGTTCTTTCCCCTATCCCAATTTCTTTCAAACATCGTAGGCATAGTCACTACCATCCAATCAAGGTCACTATTGAGGCCTTTCTTTCGCCCTACCTGTCTCCAATATTACAGAAGCTAAAGACTTCGTACAAATTGCTCTGGATAGTCCGAGAGAAGCTCTTTCGTTCGACACGTAGAAACACGGCGTCATTGCACGCACATCGTTGTGACACGATTGCATTTCTAGTTGCAATGACGAACCTTCGTCATTGCCTTGTTTTCGTTCACATTCTGCCCCATTAATATTTGCAATGACGAACCTTCGTCATTGCCTTGTTTTCGTTCACATTCTGCCCCATTAATATTTTCCTTTTCCTTTTCCTTTTCCTTTTCGTCCTGAAATCCCATTCGTTTTGCACGTAGTGCTTGTTATTCCTAGTTAGGTGCTTTCCTCATGTCCTTTTCCTTTCAAATTTCATAGGCATAGTCTCTAACATCTCATCAAGGTCACTACATTCTTCGATTCTCGAAATCACTCATGCATAACCGTCCAGGCGCCATTTTGTCCGTTTCTGGTCCATTTTAAGGCCTTTCTTTCTTTCTTCCTGTCTCCACTATCCTTCATCCTACAAACTTCTAACAAATTCCTCTAGATAGTCTGAGAGATGTTCTTTCATCTGCGACACATGACTTGACCTTCAAAATGCCATCTTCATACTCGAAATTCAAATCTAAAACCGACTCCGTCAAAAATCTCTCAAGTTCTTGAAAAATGGACCCCTAAATAATCTAAAACTGCCATAACTTTCTCATATAAATTCCGTTTTGTATTTAAATCTCACAGTATCTTTATCTCATAATTGCACATAGCCATGCTAAATTTCACGCTCCAATGGGCTTGCACAACATAAATAGCGCCCTCTAAAGTTCTGGGAATTGGCTTTCTCTCTGTGGCCGTATCTCCACAATGGCTTAGCAAACCCGTACCCTTTTTTGGATTTAGATACTTGAAGATATGCCCTTTCCAGCCATATACAAAATTATATACCCTATCACTGACCAACTTTGCGAAAATTGCCCTCCAAATTCGCCATTTTCAAGAAAATTTCGAAATAACTTCAACTTGCTCTAAAATGGCGATCTTTATACCTACGTCGTTGAAACTTGGCAGACACATGTATCCATATACGTGACAACTGTCTGCCAAGTTTGGTAAATTTTAATAACGTCAGCGCAAAGTTATCGCCAAAAATGATGAATTTGCTATGCATTACGTAATAGCGCCTTTAATGCGTGCAGTACATTGCGTGCAGATGACAATGGTGTCAAACTGACCGCAATGAAGTGCCCTTTCGAATGATACCAAGTATGGTATATGTTTACACAGAAAATTGTGAGTAAATTGCATTTGAACAAGGGTCACTATACGAATTCCGCCCGATTATAACACTTATCGGCGATGACGTCATTTTTTCAGACTACTTTTCGCCCCCTAAACATCCTTTTTTTTCGTTGAAAATTTGCAATGACATTCCGAGATGCAATACGCAGGGCACCTCGTGGCCGGATTTTTGAAAGTAGTCAAGGGGGCCATTTAAGACGCCATTTTGTCCTTTAAATCTATTTTACATCACATGTTTCGATAGGATTATCATAGAAAAAAAGAGAGTAGTTTACAATAACAACCATGAAATTCTCTTTCCAATGATACCATATACGGCCCATAAAGAGACATAAAGAGAGAGAGAAAAAACAATTTAACTCCGGTCATAATACAGATCCTGTACGTTTTCCGCCCATGCATTACACGCATTGTCTATGGGGCAAATCGGGTTCACGCTTTTGACCCCTAGAACGAGCTTGATTGATTTGACGAACATGCAACTAATCCCATTTGTTTTTGCACGCAGTGCTTGCGAGCCCTTTCTAGGTTCTTTCCCCTATCCCAATTTCTTTCAAACATCGTAGGCATAGTCACTACCATCCAATCAAGGTCACTATTGAGGCCTTTCTTTCGCCCTACCTGTCTCCAATATTACAGAAGCTAAAGACTTCGTACAAATTGCTCTGGATAGTCCGAGAGAAGCTCTTTCGTTCGACACGTAGAAACACGGCGTCATTGCACGCACATCGTTGTGACACGATTGCATTTCTAGTTTCCTTTTCCTTTTCCTTTTCCTTTTCGTCCAGAAATCCCATTCGTTTTGCACGTAGTGTTTGTTATTCATAGTTAGGTGCTTTCCTCATGTCCTTTTCCTTTCAAATTTCATAGGCATAGTCTCTAACATCTCATCAAGGTCACTACATTCTTCGATTTTCGAAATCACTCATGCATAACCGTCCAGGCGCCATTTTGTCCGTTTCTGGTCCATTTTAAGGCCATTCTATCTTCCTTCCTATCTCCACTATCCTAGATCCTACAAACTTCTAACAAATTTCTGTAGATAGTCTAAGAGATGTTCTTTAATCTACGACGCATAACCTGCCCTTCAAAATGTCATCTTCATACTCAAAATTCAAATCTGAAACCGACTCCGTCAAAAGTCTCTCAAATTCTTGAAAAATGGACCCCTAAATAATCTAAAACTGCAATAACTTTCTTTAACCAATTCCGTTCCATCTCATCTTCTCGCAGTATCTTTATTTTATAATTGCACACAGCCATGCCAAATTCCACGCTCCAATGGCTTTGCACAACATAAATAGCGCCCTCTAAAGTTCTGGGAATTGGCTTTCTCTCTGTGGCCGTATCTCCATAATGGCTTAGCAAACCCGTACCCTTTTTTGGATTTAGATACTTGAAGATATGCCCTTTCCAGCCATATACAAAATTATATACCCTATCACTGACCAACTTTGCGAAAATTGCCCTCCAAATTCGCCATTTTCAAGAAAATTCCGAAATAACTTCAACTTGCTCTAAAATGGCGATCTTTATACCTACGTCGTTGAAACTTGGCAGACACATGTATCCATATACGTGACAACTGTCTGCCAAGTTTGGTAAATTTTAATAACGTCAGCGCAAAGTTATCGCCAAAAATGATGAATTTGCTATGCATTACGTAATAGCGCCTTTAATGCGTGCAGTACATTGCGTGCAGATGACAATGGTGTCAAACTGACCGCAATGAAGTGCCCTTTCGAATGATACCAAGTATGGTATATGTTTACACAGAAAATTGTGAGTAAATCGCATTTGAACAAGGGTCACTAGACGAATTCCGCCCGATTATAACACTTATCGGCGATGACGTCATTTTTTCAGACTACTTTTCGCCCCCTAAACATCCTTTTTTTTCGTTGAAAATTTGCAATGACATTCCGAGATGCAATACGCAGGGCACCTCGTGGCCGGATTTTTGAAAGTAGTCAAGGGGGCCATTTAAGACGCCATTTTGTCCTTTAAATCTATTTTACATCACATGTTTCGATAGGATTATCATAGAAAAAAAGAGAGTAGTTTACAATAACAACCATGAAATTCTCTTTCCAATGATACCATATAGGGCCCATAAAGAGACATAAAGAGAGAGAGAAAAAACAATTTAACTCCGGTCATAATACAGATCCTGTACGTTTTCCGCCCATGCATTACACGCATTGTCTATGGGGCAAATCGGGTTAACGCTTTTGACCCCTAGAACGAGCTTGATTGATTTGACGAACATGCAACTAATCCCATTTGTTTTTGCACGCAGTGCTTGCGAGCCCTTTCTAGGTTCTTTCCCCTATCCCAATTTCTTTCAAACATCGTAGGCATAGTCACTACCATCCAATCAAGGTCACTATTGAGGCCTTTCTTTCGCCCTACCTGTCTCCAATATTACAGAAGCTAAAGACTTCGTACACATTGCTCTGGATAGTCCGAGAGAAGCTCTTTCGTTCGACACGTAGAAACACGGCGTCATTGCACGCACATCGTTCTGACACGATTGCATTTCTAGTATTCTCCTTTTTTGCAATGACGAACCTTCGTCATTGCCTTGTTTTCGTTCACATTCTTCTTATTAATATTCTTACTTCCTCCTCTTCTTCTTGTCGTCCGGAATCCCATTCGTTTTGCACGTAGTGCTTGTTATTCCTAGTTAGGTGCTTTCCTCATGTCCTTTTCCTTTCAAATTTCATAGGCATAGTCTCTAACATCTCATCAAGGTCACTACATTCTTCGATTCTCGAAATCACTCATGCATAACCGTCCAGGCGCCATTTTGTCCGTTTCTGGTCCATTTTAAGGCCTTTCTTTCTTTCTTCCTGTCTCCACTATCCTTCATCCTACAAACTTCTAACAAATTCCTCTAGATAGTCTGAGAGATGTTCTTTCATCTGCGACACATGACTTGACCTTCAAAATGCCATCTTCATACTCGAAATTCAAATCTAAAACCGACTCCGTCAAAAATCTCTCAAGTTCTTGAAAAATGGACCCCTAAATAATCTAAAACTGCCATAACTTTCTCATATAAATTCCGTTTTGTATTTAAATCTCACAGTATCTTTATCTCATAATTGCACATAGCCATGCTAAATTTCACGCTCCAATGGGCTTGCACAACATAAATAGCGCCCTCTAAAGTTCTGGGAATTGGCTTTCTCTCTGTGGCCGTATCTCCATAATGGCTTGGCAAACCCGTACCCTTTTTTGGATTTAGATACTTGAAGATATGCCCTTTCCAGCCATATACAAAATTATATACCCTATCACTGACCAACTTTGCGAAAATTGCCCTCCAAATTCGCCATTTTCAAGAAAATTGAGAAATAACTTCAACTTGCTCTAAACCGGCGATCTTTATACCTACATCAATGAAACTTGGCAGACACATGTATCCATATACGTGACAACTGTCTGCTAAGTTTAGTAAATTGTAATGCCCTCTTCGCCAAGTTATCGCCAAAAATGATGAATTTACTATGCTTTACGTATTAGCGCGTTTGATGCGTGCAGTACGTTTTGCGCAGATGACAATGGTGTCAAACTGACCGCACTGAAGTGCCCTTTCGAATGATACCAAGTATGGTATATGTTCACGCAGAAAATTGTGAGTAAATCGCATTTGAACAAGTACGAATTCCGCCGAGTTTCAATGACGTCATTTTTTAAGACTGTTATTCGGTTGTGTTAGTATATGGGCGGCCGTTCGTGCCAAAGCACGCGTCGTAACATGTTCATCATGCACCAAGTCATATTGGTTTTGCACGCAGTGCTTGCGAGCCCTTTCTAGATCCCTTCCTCTACTCCAATTCCCTTCAAAATTCGTAGGCGTAGTCTCTAGCATTCCTTCAAGGTCACTAAATTCTTCGTTCTCCGGAAACCCTCATGCGTGACCGTCCAGGCACCATTTTTTCCGTTTCGGGCCGTTTTGGTGACCTTTCTTTCGCCCTAACTATCTCCACTATCACAGAAGCTACAGACTTCTTTCATATTGCTCTGGATAGTCCGAGAGTAGCTCCTTCATTTGACACGTAAAAACATGGCGTCATTGCACGCACATCGTTGTGACACGATTGCATTTCTAGTCCTTATCCTTATCGTCCGGAAATCGCATTCGTTTTGCACGTAGTGCTTGTGATTCCTAGTAAGGTGCTTTCCTCATGTCCTTTTCCTTTCAAATTTCATAGGCATAGTCTCTAACATCTCATCAAGGTCACTACATTCTTCGATTTTGGAAATCACTCATGCATGACCATCCAGGCGCCATTTTGTGCGTTTCTGGTCCATTTTAAGGCCTTTATATCTTCCTTCCTATCTCCACTATCCTGGATCCTACAAACTTCTAACAAATTCCTCTAGATAGTCTGAGAGATGTTCTTTCATCTGCGACTGATGACTTGACCTTCAAAATGCCATCTTCATACTCGAAATTCAAATCTAAAACCGACTCCGTCGAAAATCTCTCAAGTTCTTGAAAAATGGACCCCTAAATAATCTAAAACTGCCATAACTTTCTCATATAAATTCCGTTTTGTATTTAAATATCACAGTATCTTTATCTCGTTATTGCACATAGCCATGCCAAATTTCACGCTCCAATGGCTTTGCACAACATAAATAGCGCCCTCTAAAGTTCTGGGAATTGGCTTTCTGTCTGTGGCCGTATCTCCATAATGGCTTGGCAAACCCGTACCCTTTTTTGGATTTAGATACTTGAAGATATGCCCTTTCCAGCCATATACAAAATTATATACCCTTTCACTGACCAAATTTGAGAAAATTGCCCTCCAAATTCGCCATTTTCAAGAAAATTGAGAAATAACTTCAACTTGCTCTAAAATGGCGATCGTTATACCTACATCAATGAAACTTTGCAGACATATGTATCCATATACGTGACAACTGTCTGCCAAGTTTGGTAAATTTTAATAACGTCAGCGCAAAGTTATCGCCAAAAATGATGAATTTGCTATGCATTACGTAATAGCGCCTTTAATGCGTGCAGTACATTGCGTGCAGATGACAATGGTGTCAAACTGACCGCAATGAAGTGCCCTTTCGAATGATACCAAGTATGGTATATGTTTACACAGAAAATTGTGAGTAAATCGCATTTGAACAAGGGTCACTATACGAATTCCGCCCGATTATAACACTTATCGGCGATGACGTCATTTTTTCAGACTACTTTTCGCCCCCTAAACATCCTTTTTTTTCGTTGAAAATTTGCAATGACATTCCGAGATGCAATACGCAGGGCACCTCGTGGCCGGATTTTTGAAAGTAGTCAAGGGGGCCATTTAAGACGCCATTTTGTCCTTTAAATCTATTTTACATCACATGTTTCGATAGGATTATCATAGAAAAAAAGAGAGTAGTTTACAATAACAACCATGAAATTCTCTTTCCAATGATACCATATACGGCCCATAAAGAGACATAAAGAGAGAGAGAAAAAACAATTTAACTCCGGTCATAATACAGATCCTGTACGTTTTCCGCCCATGCATTACACGCATTGTCTATGGGGCAAATCGGGTTCACGCTTTTGACCCCTAGAACGAGCTTGATTGATTTGACGAACATGCAACTAATCCCATTTGTTTTTGAACGCAGTGCTTGCGAGCCCTTTCTAGGTTCTTTCCCCTATCCCAATTTCTTTCAAACATCGTAGGCATAGTCACTACCATCCAATCAAGGTCACTATTGAGGCCTTTCTTTCGCCCTACCTGTCTCCAATATTACAGAAGCTAAAGACTTCGTACACATTGCTCTGGATAGTCCGAGAGAAGCTCTTTCGTTCGACACGTAGAAACACGGCGTCATTGCACGCACATCGTTGTGACACGATTGCATTTCTAGTTGATATCATTATCATTATTATTATTATTATTATTATTATCGTTATTATTACTACTATTATTATCATTATTATCTTTAACGGTTGGTGTACCTAGGTGCTGCCGCCATGATTCTGTCCACCACTAGCCTGACACCTACTGGGAGTGAGACAATGACAGATCTCGTCCGGGACATCCTTGTTGCGACAAGTGCCAAGGACAAGCTGACGAGTCTTCCAGCGAGCAACGCCGCGGTTTTACCCTCCTTTAACCGCCTTCTAAACGTTGTCAGCAACACTTACTACGCATAAACCCCCGGTGGGCGTAATTGTTAATGACAATGTATCGTGGTGATTGACCTTGTCAATATCATTGTCTGTGTCATTGACCTTGTCATTGGAAACCTAGTAGAAGAAAACCTAAAGTTTGAAATATTTTATCGCTGATTCGAAATTAATGAAGTAATATGAGTGACGATATCTCTTTAGATTTCATTTTCTCGACATTATTTGTGGTTCGTTTTTGTTTCATGCTAGGACTGTTTTAAACTGATCTTTCTTCTCATTTCCACCTCATGTCATTAAGTTTATCGTGATTTTTTTAAACTTTAAACAGAAAATACTGTAGCATAATCATTTCTTTATTTAGGAGGGGGGGGGGGGGGGGTCGATGAGGCTTGGGCAATTCTGTTATTCACAGGATCATTTACAAGTATCCTCATTTTTAGATTAGAGTATGTAGTTTTGGGTAATCCATATCTCGTAACAACCACAGTATAAACCAGATATCAACTGGATTGAGTTATAGCATTAACCGGGAATTTGCTTTTGGACCTTGGGCGTATTTTCTTTTAGTGCTGTGCGCGTCTTGAAAATATACCACTTGGGGAGTATAAGCTCCTAATATTCCCCAACCTATGACTATGTATATCATGTACAATTTTAGATAACGTTAATGCACTGTGTCCACTCTCCAGTGGCATAAGTATTGCCCTACATTCTGTCCCTTTTCTTTACCATGTATTCTAAATATTGAAAATTAAGCTATGAAATGACGATTAATAAACGAATGATATTGTTAGTAAGCATATATCTCTTGGTTTTCTAGTTTCTTGTTCTAAGTTAATCAAAGTGCAACCCATCAAGATCTTTTAAAGGATTTAATTAAAAAAAAAGATTCCTGATGTGTGCGAATGCCAAAAAGATTGTAAGGAGAGAGAGATATAGATATATAGAAAGAGGAAGAGAGAGAGAGGAAGAAAGAGAGAGAGAAAGAGAGAGAGAGAGAGAGAGAAAGATCGAGGGAGAGAGAGAGAGAGAGGTGAAGAGAGGGAGATAAACTGAAAGACATTGCAGTGTCTATTCTCGCACCCCCTCCTCTCTTGATCTATCTCGCTCTAGCTTTCTCTGCCTCTCACGCACACACACATTATCTCTGTCTGTCTCTCTCTCTTTTTGTTTCTCTTCTCTCTCTCTCTCTCTCTCTCTCGCATACACACGAGCGCGCTCTCTCTCTCTCTCCCCTCTCTTCATTCTTTTCTTAACTCTCTATAATTTTCTCCAATCTCTTCCAGCCTCTCTCCCACACTCTCTCCCACACACACACACACACACACACGTCAAGAGCCTTACTTTAATAGACCCCATTTGACCCATTACTTAGGCCATGGACGACAAGTCCCCGCTTAGACTATGGTTACTGGTAGAATAGGGTTGTCGGCCCACAGAGCCCCCCCCCCCCCACCCCCTCCAGAACAGACCCAGAGTCAGATCAATTTGACCCTTATTTTTAGCCCATGCAACAAACTTTGTCAAAAGAAAGCACTTTCACTGTACACAACGGTCAGATGCCCCTAACATTGGGTTTTATTTTGTTTGCATTGATAGAGCATGGACAAAATTTTGTCCGAAGGAAGAAGTATGAAGTGAACATCTTTTGTGATTGCACCATCGTAACAATTATTGTGTTTGTAATACACAGTGAAACTTTAATTCGACAACATCTGGTGCATAACATTTTATTTAGGACAGAATCATAAGACAAATCGGGAGTCTGCAAATGTGAGTTTAACCATAAATCCTTTATTTAAATACATTTTTTTAAATCTTTAAGCACGATAATCATACGTCAATTTGAAAAACAAACTATAGGCATCGTATAACAATCATAATTGTAATATCATATGTCACTTAGCAGTGTCATGATTGCGCCCTTACATAGTTACTGCCAATGCTCTTTGAAATTTAACTCAATTTTAAGTAATATTTCATGTTTATCCAAAAATGAATCAATACCACATTACTACAGAGGACCTACACAAGGAAGACTGAGAACCTAAAACAATATTCCAATGACAAGGGTTCATCTGATCTATACAGATACAATACAAGTAATTTGACTTGATATAAAACCATTTGACAGAGCAGATAAACGAAATGTTATGGATCACATAATATTGTTTACACAAACAAAATTATTAACACAAATCCTTTTGAAATCAGAATTCAGAGGCTTCAGAATTACCATACATGAAAACAGCTTACTCCAAAATAATTGTATGCAATTTGATTTTGATAGAGACGTGACAATAATAACAGTATAACAGTTATACACGTGATTATTTATTTGTAACAGTTATACATGTGATTATTTATTTATAACAGTTATACATGTATTGTATTTGTGAACGATATTTGTATTCTGATATCAAAATTGTACACCCATCAAATAACATAGGAGCAGGTCAGTAATATAGTACTCGAAGCAATGCAAAAGGATTACATCAATGAAATATCAAGGGTGAAAAGGTATATACTGTAAAATCAACTGTACAACATAGACACATACATTAAATAAGAATATTAGAGTGTTTAAAGAAGTAACTGTATCTGTACCTGTAAGGGAGAAAAAAAATATACGGTTCATATAGTTACGCTTATATTTGTAACAAAGCAAATATATTAAACAAATCAATAAAACATGTGTTATACTAATAATACATTATATTAATATAGCGCAATTGATTAATGTTAGTATATATCAGCGCAGTTGATTAGTAAAATTAGTAACAGTATAGTTGGAATTATAGTTAGTTATGTTACATCAATATGAACAAATTACATGAATGAGATGTGATATAACATAATACTGTAAAGGGAATGGCACAACAAACACATGCAATATATACACAAACAATGAAATAATTTGAGTTAGGGTTTTAAATTACAAGTTGTATTGTACGTTAGGGATAAAAGGTAGATAATTATACGATATGAATATATATATATAATATATTATATGCTTACATTTCAAAAATACACAAATCGAGTATAACACAAATCATTAGACTATTTATTATGTATTAGCCATTAGCGCATTTGATTAGAGTTTTAGTGCTTCAAAGTTTAAAACAATTATTAATAACATACAAATAGCAGCAGCAGCAATATTAGTTAGAAGCGCTGTTGATTAAAACATGTTATAGAGTAATACAACTTACCAGGCAATACTAATTATACATCACATACCCATGGCATACGGAAAAGCGATTCGTATATTCTACGTAAAATTAGTATCATTACTAAATGATACAAAAAGAGTTATAATCGGAAAGTATGAATGTATGATATATCAACAGTATACTGGGTCATACTGGTGATATTAGTCATGCTGCTTTATTGTTGGTTATTCATTGGTGTTAGAAGATCTGTATTGTTATTAGAATATTGTCATTAGGAAAGTAGTATTGTTTTAAGGAAATGAAGTTGAAGAACAAAAATGTTGTTGGCGCACCTAACACAATATTGAAGGTAAGTAGAACTACATAGCAAGTGATATTTGAATATATATACAAAATTACTCAGACAAATAAGAACGTTTCCATATAAATATGATAATCAACGCTGAAAAGTATTTTTCATTAATTTTATCCGTATATAAAATATGCTATCATTTTGCTTGGCTTACATTAATTTTCTTATGTTACAAAATATCCAAATAATGAAATGCATACAGACAAAGTGCCATAATATAAAGCATATGATACAATCTTATTCTCTCTCACTTAAAACAAATGTACATCAATGTAAATAAATTATGAAGAATCCTCTTTCATACATAATTTGTTGGCATTATCTTGGTTGAGCAAGATCCAAAGTTTCCATTGTTCATGGGCGTCAAAGTTGAGATTTTTTGTGGCGAAGAGTACTGTTGTCATCATTCACATGAATGTTATCTAGCTTGTACTGTTGTAGCTCATGTTAGTTTACCAATCAGTTTTACCCTGTGATGTCATGTTTCTTTCATTCCACCTCAGTTTAATCTGCAGACATAATTTGTTTCTCTGCGAGGCATCTTAGATTACAGTTCACTCGTCGTCTTCTCAATAGCAGCGAAGAGACAAAGGGTATATCATCTTGCTGTACATAAAATTATTGGAAAATAATAAGAGATACCAGAATATATGATCATCACTATCACTTGCGCTGTACAATATCATCCAGTATTAGAAAAAAATCGCAATCAACACGAAAAATACCACTAGAATTTAAATACATCCCATTCATTCTACGTGTTAATATGCTTGAAACAATGGCTTTTTGGTAAAGCTCCGTTTCTCGTTATAAGTATAACTATAGCCCACAACAGGACAACGAAAGCGAATATATATTGGATGAACAGATCAACTAGTCATCTAACCATTAGGTGTATTGCACACGACGTTGACATGAAACTCAACAAAGATAATTGTTAAAATATAATTTGAAACTTGAATATGTTAGAAGAGTTGCCAACAATGGATATCAATTATAATTATGAAGACAAAAAAGGGGATTCATATCGTTATGTAATCACTGTATCATGATACCAATACTTACTATATATCTCCGTCGCCATCCCTCTGGTCGTCGCCCCGGCTCGGTCGTCCTCAACGTGGTCAAGCTCCGGTTGCCGCTCCGGTTGCCGTCCATGCCGTCGCCCTGGTATGCTCCACCCTGATGATCATCGTTGCCGTCATCTTGTTCGTTGGTTGCCATCACCCTTGGTAGTCACCCTGGCCGCCGCTTGTCTTCCCTCGCTGAAAATTTAAACGAATAGACACTTTTATAATCTTGTATAATTAACATGTGTTATTAAATGGTGGAGAATGATGACATTAACGGCTGCAATTTGTTGCCAATCATGAATTACAGGCCTGCATTATTTATAGCAGTGTAGATAGAAAAGGCCAGGCCGCCAGGGCCCCGTCTTACAAAGAGTTACGATCGATCCAAATCAATCGTAAGTCCTCCAATCAATCGCAAGTTTGCAGTCTCCTATCTCTTATGTACATAGTTACGATTGATATCAATCGCAAATAAGTTACGATTGAAATCAACTCTTTGTAAGACGGGGCCCAGGACAACATCTTTAAGTAGGTCTCAAAATGCGGATTTCAAAATATCAAACGCAATTGTTATCATGATGTTTAGATCAACTTTAGATCAACTAGTCATCTAACCATTAGGTGTATTGCACACGACGTTGACATGAAACTCAACAAAGATAATTGTTAAAATATTATTTGAAACTTGAATATGTTAGAAGAGTTGCCAAAAATGGATATCAATTATAATTATGAAGACAAAAAAGGAGATTCATATCGTTATGTAATCACTGTATCATGATACCAATACTTACTATATATCTCCGTAGCTATCACCCTGGTCGCCATCCCTCTGGTCGTCGCCCCGGCTCGGTCGTCCTCAACGTGGTCAAGCTCCGGTTGCCGCTCCGGTTGCCGTCCATGCCGTCGCCGCGGTATGCTCCACCCTGATGATCATCGTTGCCGTCATCTTGTTCGTTGGTTGCCATCACCCTTGGTAGTCACCCTGGCCGCCGCTTGTCTTCCCTCGCTGAAAATTTAAACGAATAGACACTTTTATAATCTTGTATAATTAACATGTGTTATTAAATGGTGGAGAATGATGACATTAACGGCTGCAATTTGTTGCCAATCATGAATTACAGGCCTGCATTATTTATAGCAGTGTAGATAGAAAAGGCCAGGACAACATCTTTAAGTAGGTCTCAAAATGCGGATTTCAAAATATCAAACGCAATTGTTATCATGATGTTTCTTTTATTTGGATAAGACCATTTATTTTTCCATAATCTTGCTCTATTATATACCTGGTTACCACCGTGGTCGCCATCAGTCTCTTAATCTCTTGCTCACTATCACCGTAGTCGTAACTTGGTAGCCGTCGTGGTCGCTATCAACCTGTAGGTCGCCTTCCTCGCTACATCGTTGTTGTACCCCTGGTAAAAGTGAAAATGCAATGCAATTTGATTACGTGTTCATTCTACATCTATAAAGAATAGTATTAGGAAAGAGCTAGGATGACAGCTCTCAAAACGAAATTAGAAATCTCGATCTCTGCACCATTCCTCTATTCCGAATATTTTGGTTGAAAAGAGGCTACAAAGTATTCCACCCGTTCTTGCTCCTCTGTAACAAGGTACTTTTAAAGGGTTATTATTTAATGTCTTTTTTCTGAAGGTTCATAATTCCGAAGCTTCATTTATCCGAAGTGTTATTGAATTCAATTGCTTGTTATTCCGAAGGTTTATCTTTGAAAGCATATTTACATAATTATGAAATGTATGTACAGATCGAACGCTATATAATTTCCGGAAATACGAACCAGCAGAAAATCGAAACTTGTAATAATATTGCTTTAAATCTGGTCGTAGCTGCTCTACTCACCATCCCCTCGGTTCGTCAACTCGTCGCCCGGTGGCCATCTTTGTCACATAGTATAAGTTATTGTCCTGGCAGTCGTTCTCTTTCCCTTCCAGCAATCTGAATGATTGAACAACATTCCAATACTTATAAATTTGTTACGAAATTACGAAATGTTCATGTCATAATATGAGTTACGTTATACAACTCAGACGAGCTTTCAGGATTCTTCACGATGGATTGTTATCAATTCATGCACATGCATTATACGCTGACATTTCGAAAAGTATTCTCATGATTAGTCATAGAATAGCACATTATTTTAATACTACAAACCTTTGGTTTATAAGCAAAGTTAAAAGTCCCCCACAAGAGGAAGGTTGCAATATAAAGGGTTGTAATATTTACGCATTCACGTGCCTCTAATCTGAAAACAGATTTCGAGTTTCAATCGACTTATTCTGTCTAGGTCGCTTTGGGGAAAATATACCCCTCCCCCCCCCCTAGCTCCCCCGTAGGATTTTAGTCTTATCAAAAGTAAAATACTCCACCATCATCCCTTCATCACCGTAGTCGTCATCGTGGTCGTCATTGTGTGGTCAGATCATCTTCATCTCTCCTCTTCCTTCCACCTATAGAACGAGAAC
This sequence comes from Strongylocentrotus droebachiensis, assembly GCA_035222895.1. Lineage (NCBI taxonomy): Eukaryota > Metazoa > Echinodermata > Echinoidea > Camarodonta > Strongylocentrotidae > Strongylocentrotus > Strongylocentrotus droebachiensis. The sequence goes on from JAVYIG010005159.1 coordinate 113,154, forward strand.
TCTTCAGACTGCATCACATTATATACATATTCATAATATTTGTTTACCCACCCACAAATTGCAGTCCCTTCTTTTGAATAGTATCATGCTTTCCATTTGGTTGTCATAATTACTTCGCCCTGTTTTTAATTCCAATTGTATGCATTTCATTTTTCTTTCCAATTTGTAGCTGTGTAACCCATTAAAATATATGTTCGCTATCAATTACTATTCTCCATTATCGCATTTTCTCATCACATCGATATGTGTAACGGATCTGTTAATCTTATGATAGAATAAGGGGAATCAATTTGCTTCATCTAGGCCTATTATTGTACTTACCATTACATTCCATCGTTACATAGTACATACATTGCCAACTCGACCGAGATAATAACAATATTGCAATTAAAAATTATAACCTTGTTTAAAATATCCCTTTTCGTCGCTTCGTTAATTCGAATAGTAAAATAATGTCTATATAATAATCTTTAAAAATGTATTCAGCTTCAAATACTTTTAACTTCCAATGTTAAGATAATATATTGTACGGATATCTGAAAGCAATACTTATTGGCTAGACTTCTTTGCTGATACGGAGATCTGAAAACAATAATTATTGGCGATATTGCCCTGCCGATACGAAGATCTGAAAACATTAATGATTGGCAAAAACTTCGTTGCAGATACGGAGATCAGAAAAAAATAAATATTGGTGAGACTTCGTTAACGATAAGGAGATCTGAAAACGATAATTATTGGCGATACTGCACTGCCGATACAAAGATCTGAAAACAATAATTATTGGCGAAACTTCGTTGCCGATACGGAGATCTGAAAACAATTATTGGCGATACTGCACTGCCGATACAAAGATCTGAAAACGATAATTATTGGCGAAACTTCATTACGGAGATCTGAAAACAATAATTATTGGTGAGACTTCGTTTCCGATAAGGAGATCTGAAAACGATAATTATTGGCGATGCTGCACTGCCGATACAAAGATCTGAAAACAATAATTATTGGCGAAACTTCATTACGGAGATCTGAAAACAATAATTATTGGAGTAACTTCATTGCCGATACGGAGATCTGAAAACAATTATTGGCGATACTGCACTGCCGATACAAAGATCTGAAAACAATAATTATTGGCGAAACTTCATTACGGAGATATAAAAAAAATTGTTATTGGCGTAACTTCGTTGCCGATACAGAGATCTGGAAAACAATAAATATTGGTGAGACTTCGTTGCCGATAAGGACATCTGAAAGCAATGATTATTGGCGATACTGCACTGCCTTTACGAAGATCTGAAAACAATAATGATTGGCAAAACTTCGTTGCCGATACGGAGATCTGAAAACAATAATTATTGCCGATACGGAGATCTGAAAAAAATAAATATTGGCGATACCGCACTGCCGATACAAAGATCTGAAAACAATAATTATTGGCGAAACTTCATTACGGAGATCTGAAAACAATAATTATTGGCGTAACTTCGTTGCCGATACGGAGATCTGAAAACAATAATTATTGGCGATACTGCACTGCCGATACAAAGATCCAAAAACAATAATTATTGGCGAAACTTCGTTTACGATACAGAGATCTGAAAACAATAATTATTGGCAATACTTCACTGCCGATACAAAGATCTGAAAACAATAATTATTGGCGTAACTTCGTTGCCGATACGGAGATCTGAAAACAATAAACATTGGTGAGACTTCGTTGCCGATAAGGACATCTGAAAACAATGATTATTGGCGTAACTTCGTTGCCGATACGGAGATCTAGGAACAATAATTATTTGCAAGCCGTCGTTGCCGATACAGAGATCTAAAAACAATAATTGGCGAGAATTCGTTGCCGGTATTGAGATCTGAAAACAATTATTGGCAAGACTTCGTTGCTGATACAGAGATCTGAAAACAATAATTATTGGAGTAACTTCGTTGCCGATACGGAGATCTGAAAACAATTATTGGCGATACTGCACTGCCGATACAAAGATCTGAAAACAATAATTATTGGCGAAACTTCATTACGGAGATCTGAAAACAATAATTATTGGTGAGACTTGTTTCCGATAAGGAGATCTGAAAACGATAATTATTGGCGATGCTGCACTGCCGATACAAAGATCTGAAAACAATAATTATTGGCGAAACTTCATTACGGAGATCTGAAAACAATAATTATTGGAGTAACTTCGTTGCCGATACGGAGATCTGAAAACAATTATTGGCGATACTGCACTGCCGATACAAAGATCTGAAAACAATAATTATTGGCGAAACTTCATTACGGAGATATAAAAAAATGGTTATTAGCGTAACTTCGTTGCCGATACAGAGATCTGGAAAACAATAATTAATGGCGATACGGAGATCTGAAAAAAAATAATATTGGTGAGACTTCGTTGCCGATAAGGAGATCTGAAAACAATAATTAATGGCGATACCGCACTGCCGATACAAAGATCTGAAAACAATAATTATTGGCGAAACTTCATTACGGAGATCTGAAAACAATAATTATTGGCGTAACTTCGTTGCCGATACGGAAATCTGAAAAACAATAATTATTGGCGATACTGCACTGCCGATACAAAGATCCAAAAACAATAATTATTGGCGAAACTTCGTTGCCGATACAGAGATCTGAAAACAATAATTATTGGCGATACTTCACTGCCGATACAAAGATCTGAAAACAATAATTATTGGCGTAACTTCGTTGCCGATACGGAGATCTGAAAACAATAAATATTGGTGAGACTTCGTTGCCGATAAGGACATCTGAAAACAATGATTATTGGCGTAACTTCGTTGCCGATACAGAGATCTAGGAACAATAATTATTTGCAAGCCGTCGTTGCCGATACAGAGATCTAAAAACAATAATTGGCGAGAATTCGTTGCCGGTATTGAGATCTGAAAACAATAATTATTGGCTAGACTTCTTTGCCAAAACGGAGATCTGAAAACAATAATTGGCGAGAATTCGTTGCCGGTATTGAGATCTAAAAACAATAACTATTGGCTAGACTTCGTTGCCGGTATTGAGACCTGAAAACAATAATTATTGGCTAGACTTCTTGCCGATACGGAGATCTGAAAACAATAAATATTGGCGTGACTTCTTTGCCGATACGGATTTCTGAAAACAATAATTATTGGCTAGACTTCTTTGCCAAAACGGAGATCTGAAAACAATAATTGGCGAGAATTCGTTGCCGGTATTGAGATCTGAAAACAATAATTATTGGATAGACTTCATTGCCGGTATTGAGATCTGAAAACAATAATTATTGGTGAGACGTCGTTGCCGATACAGAGATCTGAAAACAATAATTATTGGCTAGACTTCTTTGCCGAAACGGAGATCTGAAAATAATAATTGGTGAGAATTCATTGCCGATACGGAGATCTGAAAACAATTAATATTGATGAGACTTCGCTGCCGATACGGAGATCTGAAAACAAAATTATTTTGTCTTGCAAATGTTTTTGTTTTGCAAGTAAATTTATGAAATATTGCTTTGACCAACTGCAGAATACCCCGCCACGCAAACAAATCCTAACTCTTTTCCTAGTCATAATCATAACCCTAACCCTTACCTTAACTCTAATCAGGACAGGAGGGAAGGTAATCCTAAAACTAACATATTCTACTGATGCGTGGTATGGTATTCTGCAGTTGATACTACAAATTGAACTACACAATACTGTACCGATACCAATCCTAACCATTACTGATACAATTAAGCAAAAAGAACTAGAACTACCCCTTTCCTTTCTATTTCTTGGTCAATTTATTCATTACATATTATGTTTAATAGCAATGCCAAATATATTAGCTACCTCTACCAAAAAGAAGTTCTCATTGTCCTAGTTTTTATTTTCCGTCGTCGTTTTTTTCTTCTTAGATCGGTATGTATGATAGGCATCGTCAATTACTAATGCGAACATAATGCCAAATCTCTACAAAATGCTCTCTTATTGTCCTATTATAGATCTAGCCTTCTACATGTATATACGTCGTTATTCTGATTATCATCAATTACTAAATCAGCCATTACCTATTAATCATATAATTATTAATATATAATGCTTGGATAGTTTATCTCTACCCAAATCTTCTAATACACCTATTATATATATATGTTTTTTTGTATTATCATTTATTATTTTGATAATCGTCAATCATCCATTATCATAAATTACTTAATCAGCCATTACCAATTAATCATATAATTATCTATATCTAAGGCTAGGATATCAATAATACTACTCTCCTACTACTATGCCAATATTACATTTATCGTAGTTCTTTTCTTCTATATTTCAAATTAAATCGATACATATATTACGTAAAAGCATAGTTTACTTTTAAACAATAACACAATGTCTTATGCCATACTGTTATTGTGTAATAGTACACAAATCTATTGATATCGGTACAGTATTATGTAGGCATTGATTTGCATATGGACAGGAAAGACCAGAGTAAAAAAGCGGATCGCAAAAACTTCATAAAGGATATATTTGGAAGATCAGTATTCCATTGAATTTACGATTTCTGGTTCATTTTGTTTATCAATTGACTGTGCAAATCGATGCTATGTTACAGTATTTCTAGGCAGTAATAGTCTAATAATATCCATTAGGTCTAAAATATTTATTTCACCAAATCCACTGTAATATCACGGTAAATATACCAATAAAAGTAATTCAATAAAAACGAACTCAAATGTCAAGGCGAAAATATTCATGAATTCCAAAGTATAAGTTTAATAATATCTTACCATACTTACAATGTACCATAGAAGATATTCTGGATTTTGAATCTTTGTTGGAAATTGATTGGTGTTTTTTCTCACACAGATACCAATCGCTTGAAGAACGTTGCCGCGATGTGACGTGTTCGCAAAGGAATAGGAAGTTTATAGTTTGTCCATTTCCAACCCAACAATCTTCGTGATATGGAGTCTACAATATACTAAGATGGGTGAGGGTGGATTAAAACCAGGCCCTTACGCTACTTTTATATTAATTAGGGGCCTATGTGTATCAATGTTGTTTAGATTTGGCCAAACTCAAACCTATCCTGACCCATCTCAGTGAATTTTAGAGCTCCATCAAAATCACAAGTGATATTGCTGAATTCTCTGCAGACAACTTTCACTAACCCCGACATCTATTTGTTCAGTCTCAGCATTCCCCGGTTCAGTCTGGCAGGAGTATAATCCAAATGATTGAATATCCATCCAAATATTTCCTTGCACACACAATAAATAGGATCCAATATAATTCCTTAGGCAATCGTCGATTCAGGTCCATCCTCACCTGTATGCATGGCATGAAAATATAATAAAAGCCATTGACATTCATATAATATTTTGTCGAAAATTAGAATGTCAACAGGCTTTTCAAAATTGGGGGCACTTTGTAAGGGAGTTGGGGTGTGGAAAGGGGTAGCCCCATGAATAAGTAAATTTGGGGCGTTATGAATTGGCATTTTAATGCACTTTGGAGAAAGAGATTTCAATAAAAGTGATGTCAGCAGGCTTTCAAAAGTCGAAGGCACTTCGTGGGGTAGCTGGAGTGTGAAAGGGTATACCCCACCCCCGTGAATATTTAAATTTGGGGCGTTATGAATTGGCATTTTAATGCACTTTGGAGAAAGAAATTTCGATACAATGATACACGCTTTCAAAAGTTGGGGCAATTTGTGAGTAAGCTGGGGTGTGGAAGGGGGACTCTCCAGGAATTTGTAAATTTTGGGCGTTATAAAGAGTAAAAAATGGCTCAATCTCGGGGAGGGCAAGTGTTGGGATTTCAAAGACTTTGAAAGGACAGGGTATAGAACAGTACACGTTTCTACTTTCCATCTCGTATTGTTTGTTAATTTTCGAAATAGATTTCGATATGGTACTATTTGCAAGATTAGGATATGGCGATATTTGATAGAATGCTTCGCAAGATAAGTAATATGGGCATCGAGTGAATTTATAGATTGTTTTAATTACATTTTTCTTTGTCAGGCTTTACCTACTTGAATGTACGTAAATCCAATTTCATCTGACTTCATAACCTAGAACTATCAGATAAGTCTGACAAAATGCCCATGATATATAGGATTTTCACGGTAATTCACTCAATCAATAGTTTTCTCAATTGACTGAAGAGTCCGATAATAGTTTCTAGTGTTCGTCGGAAATTTTGTCAGTGGTGCCATGCCCCTTGAAATATGCTACTTAAACGCCTTAACCTATTTGATGTTATCTTCTAGATCATTTTGCAGATCTACTGACAATGGCTAGGGAGGAAAAGTATCTCACAAACTGAACTTACCAAATTGAGTGCCTAAGATAGGTTCAAGCTGTCCCCTGAATGTCAGCTTTTATGGGGGATACAGCACCTTTCTTCAGCGAATAGAAAACCTGGAAAAGCAAACAAATAAATACCACTGTATTTAAACGTGAATGTTGTTACATTACATGCCAGGATGCCAGGATGCCTGAATATGGTAGAATGCACGTAATACGACTTGTTACTAGGTCAGATAAACACATTGGCTTGTCCGATCCCATAATACTTGTATATTTGTGTAGTCTGTATTCTGATTATTTAAATAATAGGGGGATGCAATAATGTATCATACGACACATACAGCAAAGAAACAAGAGTTTGATAAATAGACCATTTTCAAAATTAATTCAAAATTTATGCATTGATGCATTATGTATTCAAATTTAGTTATACTAGAGAAGATCAATTACATTCACCCGTCACGAATAATTATATTTATATTGTAAAAACTCAAATTGCATACATTAGTTGTTGCTAGGTAGGGCAAACTTAATGGATTGCCCTACCTAACAAGTAATTTGCATTGTGATTATTGAACAAAACTATCCGTGAAAGGTGAATGGATCAATTCGTTTCGAGGCATTTACAAGGACGTGTCCATTACATTTGGTTACATAATGGAAATGGCCTTTTACACGGGGTAACAAAAGGCGTGGTGTGGAAAACGCAATGGGTAGTATGATCACATAAATATTATGGCCTCGACTATTCATAAACTAAAAGGGTATTTTGAAATATAGAAATAATATTTTGAAAAAAAGACTGAGAAATATAGGGTAAAAAAAAACCAAGAAAAATGATACACTTTCCCGCTTTTAAAGGTACAAAATATAAAACTTACACAAGTTATAACCTTTAAGATATTATTAAAGAATGATTTTTAAAATTATCAAGTGTATAATCCAACGCTCTTGAAAATGAAGCGGTAGGTCAAGGGGGTTCAGGGGAATGTGCCCCCCTGGCCAACAAAATCTCATATACCTTCAGTATAAATCAAATACAAGAGCATATGGCCATTATTTTGCCCCCCCCACGCTCTACTCCCCCGGGAAATATCCCCCAGGTACGTACTTAGGCTAGCCCCCCCCCCCCTCCACTCCGGCAAGAAAGTCATGGATCCGCCACGGTCAGACCTTAATACTGATTAAGGTTAGCCTGAATAATACAAATTAAACACTACTGATACGTTTATATACATTTCCTACCATTCTGGACGCCTCAGATAATGTTTTTTCATCCTGCCCCTGTACGTCAGTTTCCTAGATAGACGAAGATTGAAAACGTTGTTCATCTTTCTCTGACGAATAGAAAATCTGAAATGTGAGCAAAGTATAACACATTTTTTAAAGATTTAATCTCAAGATTTCACGACGAATGATGTAAAATTCAAATTAATAGTATAGGCTTAGGGGGTCATCGAACCTGGTATGCCATTTATGAAACATATGAAAGGGAAAATTCATAAATTATATTCTTTCAGTTTTTTCCTATCATTATAGATATCATTGATAAGGGAAAAGTGTATTTAGAAGAAAGAAACACTATTAAAATAAACTCGTTTTATAATTTGAATTTTATTTTTGAAATTCTTTTCCCAAGATCCATTACCAAACGCACTGAAAATGTATGCTACCTTGTTTTTTAATGTTATCCCAACCTTTGATTGATAATGGTTTTATTGAGAGTAAAATAATAACAAGGCCGAATTGGGCAATGTTTTTCAAATGTAAAAAAGTTTTCTCAATTCACTGAACAGTCAGGTAGTTCATCTGGTCTTTGCCGGAAATTTTGCCAGTGGTGCCTTGCCCCCCCTTGAAATATGCTACTTAAACGCCTGAACCTATTTCATGTCATCTTCTAGATCTATTGACAAAGGCTAAGGAGGAAAAGTATATATCTTACAAACCGAACTTACCAAATTGAATGCCGCAGATAGGTTTAAGTTGTCCTCCGGATGTCAGGGTCTTTTAGGAGGGAGGGAGGGAGGGAGGGAGGGAGGGGGGGAGGGGGGGGGGAGAATCAACAAACCAAACTGTACTCCATTTTCTTGGTCGAAATCTAGAAAAGCAAACAGAAATGCCAATGTACGTCAACGCCAACTTAACAGGTGGGTGTAATAATTTATAATTAGACACATCAACAAAGAAGCAATTCCTAAATAGACCATTTTCAAAATTAATTCAAATTTATGCATTTATGCATTATGTATTCATTACATTTGAGTTATACCTGAAGACGAGTTTTTACATTCACGTGTCACGAATGATTATGTTAAAATTGACAGAATGCACACTGCATACGTTAGATGTTGCCAGGTTAGACAAACATGGTTTGCCCTATCTAACAACAAGTAATGCATGCAATTTGCATTCTGACTATTGAAATACAATTATTCGTAAACAGGTAAATGTAAATGAATAATACGTATTCGGGGCATTTCACAAAGACGTGTGCATTAAACTTGGTTACATAACGACGATGGCCTTTTACACAGGGAAACAACCGAGTGTGGGCTGGAAAACTAATGTGTAGTATAATCATACATATATTATGGCCTTGACTAGTCAAAAACGAAAAAGGTATTTTAAAATGAAAAATCAATATTTTGAAGAAAAAAAACAAAGAGATAAAAGAAATAACTGAATCAAGAAAAATGTTACACCTTCCCGCTTTAAAAGGTACAATATATCAAAATATCACAAGTTATAACCTTTTAAGAAATTATTCGAGAATGATTTTTAGAGTATTCGATGTACAGTCACATGCTTTCGAAAATTCAGGGGTAGATCCAGGGGGCTCAGGGGCACGTGCCCCCTCGAAAACAAAATCTCACATACCTTCAGTATGAATCAAATTAAAGAGAAAATGGCCCTAATTTAGTCCCCCCCCCCCCCCCCCACTCCGGCGAGACAATCATGTATCAAACCTTTATATTGGTTAAGGTTAGCCTGAATACTACAAGTTAAGCACTACTGATACGTTTATATCAATTTCTTACCAAACTGGACTCCTTTTTTTATGCTGCCCCTCCATGACATTTTCTTTGATAGATGATGATGGGAAGCGTTTTGCATCTTTCTCTGACGAATGGAAAATCTGAAAAGTGAACCAAGTAGAACATATTTTTTGAAAATTTAATCTCAAGATTCGATGACGAATGATGTGAAATTAAAATTCATAGTATAGGCTTACGGTGCCATCAAATCTGGTATGCAAATTTTGAGGCATTTAAGACGGGAAATTCTTTATTTCTTTAAGTTTGTCCTACTTACCTGACATTACAGATAGCATTGAGAAGAACAAAATACTCAAAAATTAACTCCATTTCCCCAGAAAAAAATCCCAATTAAATTTGATTACATATATATATGGCCTGCTGTTATACACACAAGATAAATGAGCTAGAAATTCGTGGGCGTAAGGGATGCATTTTTTGTACTAGGCATGATTAGACCAAATTATTATCAACACTGCAGATATTATTAATTTTGCCATCAGATTTAGATAAGTACAGAAAAACAAAATGCAACTCGCTGCTCAAAATGGCGATTACCCCAATATGTATTTCATGTGACGGTCGCCCAATTATTAATTGATGGATTCCAAACGTCTCAGGGGGGGGGGGGGGGCGGTCTTTACAGAGACAAATTGACCCCCCCCCCCCAAAGTAGGAGGTAAGACAATTTAAATCAGGTCATCAAATTTATAAAAAAAATCTTACACTCACGAATCTCATAAATTATTAACAATATTTTCAGATAACCATTAGAGACTGAAAAGAAGAGTTGAAAGCAAACACTCTGAAGTTAGGTCATTTCTCAAATCTAAATATTTCACAGAGAAAATCACTTTTCCAAAAACTTTGATAACCCATACTGAGTGAGAAAAAAAATAGTAATAAATAAATTAATTAAAAACAAAAATTATCCATTTTTTCCGTAGTCTTCATCAGAAATGAACTTGATGTCAATTTTTTGTTGATTTCAGAAACTAGACCAGTCTCTCTCGTGAAAATAAAGTTGTTCCAAATCCAATGAGAATACTACGTATCACCGTAAATGTGTTTATTAAAAGCAAACGATGCGATGAGAAACGACCCCCCTATTAAGAATAAGTCTTTTTCTGGTTGTCCTATGACTTACCTCATCGAAAACGTTATAACCAAAGGCTCCCCGAGAATGACGAATCATAATTCTAACTAATGGGTTCCCGTGACATAACTCGACTTCAAGGGTTTCGACTTCAAAAACGACTTCGACGAGAACGACGAAACATAAAGCCTAGCTAAATAAAGGGTTCCCCTGACCTAATGAAACTAAACGATGAAGACATAACTAAAGAGCTCGGACCCAGTGATCTTCCCAGATGTTATCAGTACTAACCAATCAGCTTCAATATTCTGTACCTTGATTGTCACGTGTCTCAACTTAAGCCAATCCTCAACCAGAGTCACAAAACTGCCGCCCTGAGGACGTCAACCCCAAATGTGCAAGAACAAAAGAGCACGTGCCTTCAGCCTCTCAAAAAAGGCGTGGCTTACAAGGCCAAAAATATGTCCGGCAACGAAAAGTGAAATATACACAAGAATCTTACAGCCACGCGACTATGAATAGGCTGCAAATAACATGAATGTCATTAATGTTAATAACAGGCTGGTGTGCATACCAGTACGGACACCTGTATGGAATCTCGTTATGACATCTCGTGCAGGGACCGTCTCAAATTAAGGGGAAAATCGCCTGCCTATATAAACGAATCAGTGCATAGATAACTCAACCCCTGAAACCTACCTGTTTTGTGTGTTAATGCAATTTTCTATCCTTCTTTAATAATTTCCAACTCTCATAAAGCCCTCACCTGTAAATTTGACTGGTCTAGCGCCCCCTATACTCAGTAGGTCCCAAGTCAATATAAACAAATCATCAAGTGACGATCTTTGACATAGTAAACTGTTCAGATTTTTGTTTAATTTGTCTTATTTGCAGATGAAATTACGTCACCGATAGCATCTCTGTAATTTTTAATTAATTAGTCCGTACGATTAACCTTAACCTGGGCCATATGTATAATTGGCTTGTTTTCAAAAAATTATAGTTAAATATTTTGAAAACTAAATTTGAAATTTTCAGGAATAAACAAAATAAAAGACCTGACTACTCTGACGTTAAACTGGTACTAAACGGGTCTGAGTTAAAACAATGTTCTACTTGTACATGCCTAGGCGAACAGTTAGATGAATTTTTAACATGGGACTCTCACATTATTTGTAGTAAGATATCATAAATTATTGGTATATTGAAACAATGTCTTACAATATACAAAATGATAATATGAAATAGATTTTTAGTACATAATTATGCAGATTATTTAAGTGGATTTATCATTCATAATTTGTTGAACAAATGACTTTTAACTGAATTCCGAAATCTATTTTTAGACCTTGTAAATATGACATTAATATAAAATTCACTACCCACCTTGTGTACGCAGGATTTTTTCGAAGGGGGGGGGGGGTTTAAAATGTGAAAATCGCGCCGAAAATTTCGCAACGACTCAGCCTGCCGCTGAATAAGCGGGGGGGGGGGGGGTTAAATTTAAAAATTGACCGATCGATTTTTCCTTCCGTTGGGGGGGGGGGGGGGGGTAAGGTCATCTTTTTTTATTACCCATTAGCACAAAAAAAAATTGAGGAGGGGGGGGGTTCAAAACACACACACAAACACAATTTGAGGGGGGTTCGACCCCCACCCCTCCCCCTGCGTAAGCTCCTGGACACAACATCGTTGATCCTTTGTGTCCAGTTCATGCCAACAACTTAAAAAGGATGGTTTTGTCGCTGTCAACAAGCACTAATTTCGAACTACTATCAAGCTCATTCTTCCTTCTATGAGTGTCTATTGTGTTTACACGATGAATGAACGGTAAGTCTTAACGGGGATTTTTTTTTCTTATCTTTTAGCTCTGTAGTGCATTCAATATTTTTCTTTTCTTCTCCCCACAAACAGCTTTTGCCCCTTATACCCGGCTTACGATCTGTCAGTTCAAAACAGATGACTGTATTTTGCAATTTCTCTCCTTTCATAAACATGAAAAGAATGTTTAATATCCATGCAAACATTTAGGTTAAAGTTCGAAATAACGTGGGAAAAGCTAAAAGAGCAGCAAGGAGGGTGAACAATCTAGCCTCTATCAATATATATGTAATCAGTAGTTCAATGGAGGCTATCAAAGGGACCGCTATGTTAATTCAAAATAATATTCGCCTACAATGGACGCCCAGGCGACTGTATTTCGCAATTTCTCTCTTTTCATAAACATGGAAAAATGTTTAATATCCATGCAAACATTTAGGTTAAAGTTCGAAATAAAGTGGGAAAAGCTAAAAGAGCAACAAGGTGACAAAGCTAGCCTGTATCTATAAATATCTAATCAGAAGTTCAATGGAGGCTATCGAAAGGACCGGAAGACAAATCCCCTTGCCCCCCCCCCTCTCCCTCTCTCCAGTGGCGGCTTCCCCGGGGGCAGAGTCCCTCCCCAATTTTTCAAGTACCGAAAAAGTGCCCCTCTTACTTTGACTAGTGCCCCTATTACTTTGTAAAAGTGCCCCTTTTATTTTGACACCTGCCCGTTTTCCTTCGACAAGCTCCCATTTTTCTTTGCAATAAGTGTCCATATTCCATTGTCATATGTGTCCTTTTTAATCTCTAGTACGTGCCCCTTTTGAGGTACGAGAAGTGCCCCTTCTCACTTTTGATAAGCGTCCCCATTCAGCTCTGATAATTGCCCTATTCAAATTTGAGAGTTGCCCATTTTACTTTGACAATTCCCTCTTTTACTTCGACAGGTGCCCCTTTTACTTCCACAAGTGCCCCTTTTCCTTTGAAAGAAGTGCTCCTTTCCCTTTTAATAAAACTACCCCTTTTTAACTATAAAGGGCGCACCTTTTATTTTCACATGTGCCCCTTTTCCTTTCTTATAAGCGCTTTTCCCTATGATAAGTACCAACATATAAAAAAGAGCCCCTTCCCTTCTCGCAAGTACCCCTTTTCATCCCTGGTAAGACCCCTACAGGTACGAGAAGTTACTCCTATTCACTTCAAATAAGTGCCCCTTCACCTCCGATAATTGCCCCTATTCAAATTTGAGAGAAGCACGTTTTACTTTGACAAGTGCACCTTCCCCTTCTTATAGTTATCCCTTTTCATATCTGATAAGTGCCCCGTTTATTTCAACATGTGCCTCTTTTTCTTTTTGATAAGAAACACTTCCCCCTTCTCATAAAAGCCCCCTTTCACCTCTGATAAATGCCCCTATTAAAATCTGATCGGTGCCCCTCCCCTCCAACTCTTCCACCTTCTCCTTTTTCTTCTTCCTTTTCTTATTCTTCAACTTTTTCTTTTTCTTCTTCTTCTCATTATTATTGTTTCTTGTTATTATTCTTTTAACCTTTTTCTCTTGTTTTTCTTCTTATTACCGGTATTTCCTTCTGCTCCTATGGTTAATACTAATAGCTTGATACTTTAATTTTTTTTTGTCGTACGGGACGCACACACTCGATCAGGAATCATCCATCATCTTCATTATCATCACCATCATTATCATTATCATCATCACCACCACCATCATCATCATCGTCAGTGTCATCACCATCATCATCATCATCATCACCACCACATCATCATCATCATCATTGTCATCACCATAATCATCATCATCATCATCATTATTACCATCATCATCGTCGCCAACATTGTTGTTATTGTTTAATTGTTATCAGTCACATGCTAATAGTAGTGTACATTTACCATTACACTTCAATTGACATTACTTTGAAAATGAAAGAAAATGGAGTTTCTCGATGTATTAAAAAGTAAACATTAGCGCACGAAATTGTTCCGGCAAGATGTTATTCAGTTTAATTTATTACAAGTTTCAATTTTAATGTTCCACATTTTACAGAAAATATAAACATATATATAGAATAAAAAATTATACATTACAATTGTAGTATACATGTACATGAGCACATGTCAATGATTCTCAATTCATATAATAGATAAAGTAGAATGTGAGGAACCTATTCAAAAGCAGGGCTTGTATAATATAGGTTCCTGGAAGAAATTAATTAATGTAGATTAAAAAAAAAACAGTAGCAGTAGAGAAACATGTAATTAAGAGGGGAGAATTTCAAACACAATGAAATAAGGACATTTTTATACAAAATAATGCATTGGCACCAATACCCATAGTCACCCGGTTAAAAGCGTAGTCACCGGATCAATTTAGTTAGCATAGCACAAAGTAATTTGTTTGTTCATGTATACTTTAAAAACACCGGAACAGGTATCATTAATTAACAATTAAGATTAACATTTGAGAAAAGAAGGACTGTGGGGAGGGCAAACAAATTATATTAGATGTAAGAACTTAAAAGAAAAACTCGAAGTTTGTAATTCTTCAATTACCAAATCATTAAGAGTACCTTAAAATGCACCGTTGGAAAATGGACATAACTTCTCTATTTGGGAGTTATTCTAAAGCGTCTTATTCTTAAAATTCTATTTTTCTTTAAGACGATAATCATACAAAAGTTTAAGACTTCATTTATAAGCATAATAGCTTTTCAGTTGGCACAATTTGAGGTTTGTAACGTTAAAGAAACGTATTAGGATTTCATCTACTTCTGATATTACACTGTAATGAGTATACGTCTGCTTGTGGAGTTAAACATTTATGGTACTGCAGTATATTTATATATTCTATTATTGTATGGAAGAAAAAAAAGTTAATTAACTATTTCATATTACTATTGTATGTTGAGATTGTTTACATATTTTTATCACATTATAGCGCTATCTGATGACAATTTATTTGTTAACAGTATCCTTCTTTTTATCTGATTATACATACATTATTTTTACAGCGCCTTTTCTTGCTACAACAATACGAAAGTATGACAAAATTATTTCAAGTGCAAAATAATATTTAGACAGAAATGCAGATGGTAGTAATTTTCACCCAAAACAAACACTGAAAATATGACAATGACAAGTGATAAATGAGCAGGTTACTCAAGCCAGGAGAGCCATGTTTCATCTCACTTGTTAAGCTGACAATTATTGTGCTTACCAATTGATATTCAATGTGAGCTCTTCGATCAATTAAATGTTCCTATTTTATTGTTTGGGTGTGTGTGAAGTGTGGTGGTTTCAAAAATTAGACTAAATTGAAGGGTTTTATAGAAAATTTCTCAAAATTCTTCAATTGAATCGTGGCACTGCAATTTTTATGGTGTATGTTGAAGTTAGTAGATTTGCTTTGACTAGTAAAAGTGGAGAGGCGTATGGTAATTTGTTTGGCAAGAGTTACTCATGGAAAGAAATCTAAACTCTCGTGCACTATTTACGATTTGTAACGCAAACTGTACGATAATTGTGACTTTGAATCGAGATGGATTACGAAAATTAAACGTATCTCAGACATGAGCCGAATGTAAAATGTATGGGTAGAAAATACCCCTTTAAACAACAAGTGGGTGAAACCATCTATAAATCGTAGATTAAATGACATTGATCTGCAAAACTGGAATGAGGAAGTTTAATATAAATAGTTTGTTTCAATTACAGGATTTACAGGATTTACAGGATTTACAGGAATTTGGTATAGAAGAATATCTGTTAAAATTGTATAACATCTCTTTGTAAATATAGATGTGGTAATAGTAAGCTGTCCGTCACTACATTTCGTTATTTGCCTAGTCAGCCTCTGGAATTGTGTTCCTTATGTCATCTCAAAGTACAAGGTGATGGATTGTATTATGTTCTTGTATGTACAGCCTTTGATAACATTCGTAAGCGGTATATTCAGAATTATTATTACATTAGACCTAACATATTATCAAATGTCATCAGTTGTTCAATATAAATTCTGTTAAACAGTTCAAAAAATCTTTCAAAATTGGGTAAAATCAAACCCAGAATACTACATAATAGGACAGGAAAGAAGAAGATTAGGACAGAAGATTAGGACAGAATCAAGAATCAAGAGGTAAAAAGGAGACAAGAGGAGAACGTAATTTATATTAAAGGTGACACATAACATCACTGACAGTCACGTACTATAAGAAAATGTTTAATTTGACATAGGCATACAGGAATCCACTCGCCACTAATTTAATTCTCAACACTTTAAGTCAGTTCTATGTTCGACTTGACTTATCAAACCATTTATTTGGTCTCGCATTTGACACAGCTTCTGCAGTAGAGTTTGGTCTGTCCCACCATCGGGCTGGTCTTCATTACTGCACGATAACTTCTGCAAATTAAGAGAAAAAAATGAATGTATAGAACAGGATGTAAATAAAAGACCCCTAACGTAAGTAAAATATCAAATGAATTTACGTTCAGCCTCACTGTATGGTTGGCTAGATACATCTCTTATTCGGCTTCTAATTGCTAAATATTTTTTAATAATAACTCTGCCGGACTTATCTCTTCAAACCCAACAAAAAGGGTTCAACAGTTCTCTGTATGCCTCCCTCCCCTTTTGTTCCCTTCTTCTTAAATAATCATCACAATAACCATCACCATCAATCTAAGATCTTATTGCTGAGAAGCCCTCAACATTCTGTTTATTTTCAATTAACCATATCAGTTGTCAATCCAGGAATTCTTGGCCAGGGGGGGGGGGGCACAAGTTCAAAAGCCTCTGACAAGCCCAAAAGTAGTTCGTCAGCCCTCTTTCTCCCTCCTCCCTCTCTTTTTTGTTGTAGCGGGGGGGGGGGGGGGGGGGGAGTAACCCCCCCCACCCAACAAAACAAAAACAAAAAATCCGCCACTGATATGTTGAATCCTAATGAAATATAAAGACCTATCTATAATTACCTGGGCACGAAGTTCTTGCCTCTCAAGGTTCCTCTTACATACCGCCCTCAAGCTTTCTCGAAGTTTTTCAAAATCGACAACGGAGGTAAACCACGTTCGAAACCGAGTTAATTTAGACCTGCGTGACAGTTGTATCTTTAGGTATTGAACCGTGATGGGGAGCCATCTAATGATGTATTTACCTAGGATCGTACCGACTGCCATATTCTCTGCGGATATCACTCGATCCACCTGAGCAAGGGGTGAACATGAGATGTAATTTCTGAGTTAGAAACTGTGCTACATCATTATTATTTCATGCCAGAATCCAAAATACATCGGAAGTATGATGAACATGTTTCTCAATTTCAGAAGTAGACACAACAATGCAGCACGAGGCTCACCTTAAGTAAGAAAGAACACTCGACAAATTCCTATCATTCGCCAATTGCATTGGCTACCAGTACACAAGAGAATCGTGTTTAAGATTAGTCTGTGTTATGTATTGGGTAAATGGGTTGTTGCAAGGACGCAGTATTAGGCAGGACACATTTAAATCATCATAATGTTGACTTTCAACTCCATGTCTAATGCTTAGTCTCCACTCTCCGCACGCGTGCAAGCAATGTGTGTGTGTGTGTTTGTGCAATTGGGATTTTACAGAGTCGTGTATCAACCAGATATGATTATTTACGTCTGGGGACCGACCTTTAACGTCACCATCCGAAAGACGTGACTCAGTTTCGAACCTGCGTCCTCGGATGAAAAATGCTCAATACAACGATGTTATAGCACAACTTGATACATAACAGTCTGACTACCCTCGATATATTGTGCATGAACAGGCTCCTGAGTACACACGTTTTAATGTTGTCAGTAACTCGGTCAGTGAGATCGTCGAGATCACCATAGGCTACGAGACTGGGTGTGCTAATTACGAGAACGCTTACCTATACAAAGACAGATCAAAAGCTGCGCCCGTTCTCTGGAACTTACTTCCTTCTTATATGAGGAAGTTAGATTCCACAGAAAATTCAAAACAGCCGAAAAAGTACGTTTATCTAAAATTTGACTTTCAATACCTTAAGATTGTAAAATTGTAAACCAGTGGGCTTTGAATTTAGATAACAACAGGTGCTGCTTTCATTGATTTGAGGAAAGTATTTGACACTGTCGATCACGATATTCTGTTACATAAATTGACAGCCATTGGATGTTCTGATACTAGTATTCAGTGGTTTGTATCATATCTGTCCAGCTGCGAACAGATGGTTTGTTTTAAAGGGGCTACTTCGAGTTCCTCAAAAGTTATGATGGGAGTCCCACAAGGTTCGATTCTAGGGCCACTCCTTTTTTCTATCTACATAAATAGTTTACCCAAATGTAATCATGATGGCATTGTTGATATGTATGCTGACGACACAACTCTAACAGTCAGCGGGAATAATGTCACAGAGGTAGAACAAAAGCTAACCAAAGGTATGGAGAACATATTTTCATGAGTAACAACAAACCGTCTAGTTCTTAATGCGGATAAGACAAATGTGATGCTTATTGGATCACGATCAGTTCTTAACGGAGTAAATGATTTTTCTGTCACACTAAACGGCAGCTGTTTGAAAAGAGTAAAAGTGGCAAAATGCCTGGGTGTCATGACGAGGAGTTACGTTGGACGGAGCATGTGGACAAATGTATTAAAACTGTTCAAAGAAATATCAGTGTAATTAAGCGAGCCAAAAGTTATGTTCCAACAAGATCTCTAAACTTCTGTATAATGCCATCGTACTTCCTCATTTAGATTATTGTTCCTCGGTGTGGTCTGAGCGATTTCAAAGACAAGAGATTAAATTACAAAAGGTTCAAAAATGAGCTGCACGTGTAGTGCTGGGAGAAGGATTTGAAGTATCTTCATATGATATGTTTAGTCGCTTAGGATGGATGCCTATTCAGACACGTTTCCAGTTTGGATGTGCAGTCAGGGGCGTACGCAGGGGGGGGGGGGGGGGGGGGGGGGGTTTGGGGGGTTCAAACCCCCCCCTTTGGTATTTTTATGTATGTAAACTCCCCTAAAAAATCCTAAAACCCCCCCCCCCCTTAGGTTTTTTTATTTTTTTTTATTATAAAAATAAAAAAAAAAAAAAAAAAAAAATGGCCACGGCTAACCTAAAAAAGGTGACCTTACCCCCCCCCAACGAACAAAAAATGTCAAATTTTAAAATTTAGAGACCAAAAAAAAAAAAAAAGTGTCCGCTTATGTTGATGATGTGTAGGTGAACTTTTGGTGGCTTCGTGAGAAGGTAACTATTTTTTTTCCTATTTGCAAAATTATGAAATTTGGTTGACATGGTCATCGTTATATCATGTATTCATACATGTAATGTATCCATTTTCGGCTACCTTGTAAACAACCTAAGTGTATTAGTTAAAGAGGAATTGAATGTAAATATGTATATAACAATTTTGGTATCCCGTGCGTTAAGCTATATCAGATTATTAAATGAACGTTTTTAAAATTGTATTTTAATTTGAAAATTCCATTCACCTATTTCTTGTAAATGATGAAGGATGATTCTTGAATGATCAGTTATTTAAAGGGGATACCAATTAATTTGTATTTTACCTGTTTATATGCTTGTGTATTTATCTATTTTGTTTTTGATGCTGTTATTCCTTTTTATTATTACCAAACAGGGCCTCATGGATGACCACCAAATTGGTGATATGTGCCACCCTGTATAAATATCAGAAATAAATAAATAAATAAAAAAAAAGATTATCTGTTGAGCCGTTTGTTAAATGTAATTTGCATTGTAATTATTGTCACGACTTGAGCGGAAGTTTGGGATATGTGCGCGTTATGTATGCATGTAGTATTATGACGAAAGTTTCGTAAAATAAAGTGTACGCATGATTTTCATTAAAATAGTAAGGCAAAGGGGGGAAAAGAAACAACTCTTTGACATTATCTGATCTCCAAGTTTTAATATCTATAGGGGCATATCCTTTTTTAATAGTATTTTGACTATAGCAAATTCGCCAATAACTTGTATCTAAAATATCTTTTCATTAAGGTCTCAGAAATTAAGCTCATTAGATATAAGGTGCGTCCCGGAAAAAACGAAACCGAGAAGTATCGATGTTTTATCATAACTTAATCACAACCATAATTAATGAATGATACAGATTTGGAAAGCTTAGAGTCTCCTCTTTCAGTTGATGCTACTCACGTGATGCATATTTCACGCATGAGTGATTAAAAGCAATTTGAAGGAAGGAAACAAAAAAGTAATTTGGCGGGCGTTATCTGAATTTCAAAGAAAAGTTCAAATTTCTAGAAAGTCTATTTTCTGCTCTTTCATATGATACCTCAATCAAGAAAAATGAGCCAGGAATAACAAAGTTCTGTTTGTTTAAAGAAGCCCTTACATTTTCATAATTTTAACAAACGAATTCGTTTTCACTGGGTGCCTGCCGTAGCAAAAAACAGATTTGACAAAAGACTTAACTCCGTTTCGTTGACAATCAGCCATGCATGAATACTGTCGTCTACGGCTGATTGTCAACGAAACGGAGTTAAGTTTTTTTGTAAATTTCGTATATTGATACGGCAGGCAGCCAGTTAAAACTAATTCGTTTAATACAATTATGGAAATGCAAGCACTACTTTAAACAAACAGAACTTTGTCATTCCTCGCTCATTTTTCCTGATTGAGGTGTCATATGAAAGGGCAGAAACTAAACTTTCTAGAAATGTGATTTTTTTTTTTCGAAATTCAGATACCGCCCGCCAAATGTCTTTTTGGTTTCCTTCCTTCAAATTGCTTTTAATCACTCATGCGTGAAATATGCATTATCTGAGTAGCATCACAAGAAAGAGGAGACTCTAAGCTTTCCAAATATGTATCATTCATTAATTATAGTTGTGATTAAGTTATGATAGAACATCGATACTTCTCGGTTTCGTTTTTTCTGGGACGCACTGTATATAGGATGACTTTAAACCAACCTTGAGTTTCATATAATAGAATGTTGCCTTCTGTCGTATGCGATGGATATCTTCAACAGCCACACCAACCTGCATGTAGAGGACATAACATTGTTTCAATATTTAAATGGATATTTGTATATATATGTAAAGATATGAGAGAATAATGGTCGCATAGCCAAAATCAAATGATCCATTGATGTCCTCCCTTTTGGAAACTTTTGCTAAGATTGGAAACATGTCTCATACGTCTCCGCCGATGTCTTTAACCACTACACAACGGAGACGAGCCGGTAGTTTGGGCGACACCAGATTCAACTGACCGTCAGTTTGACATATCTTCAACCTCTATTAATGCTTTGTCAGGGGAAAGGTGAGTGTTTGAGCAATGAAAAGCCGCGTGCCTCAGTTGGATCCTAGCTTTACGGTAGGTTGATTTTTCGACAGCATTTGCGATTGTGTTATTAGTACCAGGTGGTTACTCGAACCGCAAACCTTGCGATCCACTAGACCGTGACGTCTACTTACCAGGAGGTTCATTGCGATGATGGGCATCGTGATGACAAAGACCACCAACGTTATACTTGTGATGACGTCTGAGAAGACAGCTGTTAGTATGAAGTCCTCCACTGGACTGACATTCTCCGTACCCAGGTAGTTCTGAGAATGAAATACCCGACTAAAATCTAGTTCGCCTGTCGTCATGACGAACGTCCGAAGGAAGGAGTCCCCAAAAGAGTGAAAATCCGTCTAAGAAAGAGTACATGAAGTCATGAACAACAGATGAGTCTTAGTACTGTCATTATTGCATAGTCTTCAGCAGACGGCAGCCCGCAAGTGAAGAAGCCAGGATGTCGTAAAACCCGTGTATTGCCAAGGCAGTAAACGGCCTCCTTGCTAGCCTTTTGACAAGGCTTCGTGACTCTCCATTTTCCACCCCAATGTGCGGCTGAGATGAATCTAGAGACGCAGGGTAAACGCGGGATCGAGTGGCGTTGGATGACTATGGATTTTGATAGGATTGCACATCAGTGATTGTGATACTGTCAGTGCAATCATATCATCAGTCCCAGGTATGTAAAGATTTGTATGGGCGCTCTGCAGTGTGATAGCTGGCAGCCAATAAAGCAGCCCGACAGTGTAATAGGCATAGTTTGTTTTAGCAGATGTAGCACATCTGGCCCTAAGCCGAGGCCTTGTCCAAATGCTACCTCCTTGCGGGCTGCCGACACAGTAATATCATACTTTTCATTGCTTCAATTACGCTGTGCGACATTACAGCTTGGATTCATTAAGAGTATTTAAACCTAACAAGGGTTAAACAATCGACATTTTCTAGGGTTATAGTCCATTGTGGGCTGCCGACAGGTCTAAATCTTAAAGCTACATAACAGCCAAAATACAGGGAAAACGAAAAATATATAACTTTCGGCTTGCCAACGGTATCTGAGACCTAAGCTCCAACTCCACCAGCCATCGCCCCTGCTCTTCCACAATGAGGAAGAATAACATGCTCACATTGGTCAGAAGTAACGTGTGAATGCCGAAGTGAATACTATCATGAAAAGCAAGATGCCGGTAAAAATATCATCTCTTAATTTCTCTATTAAAAAAAAATAGACTAACGCCGTCCCTGTTTTTCAGTTCTTTAGGAGGGAAGCCTTTTTTTAATTGCATGCTCACCTGGTTCAGTAGTAACGTGTTGAATGCCAAAGCAAATGCAATCATGAACAGCAAGATGACAACCAGAAATTGAACTGTGCTGCGAAGAACGTCTGAACAGAAATACAATAGGATGATATAACGAATATTAACACTAGAATCTTAAGCCCCTAAAACACTTCTGCTTTCGAGAAAAATTGAATATAAAGATTTACCGGTGCTCCCGGTAAATTTTGATTAATTTCAAATAGCTCCTACGGCGCACAGTGGGCCAGGGAGGAACCAAAGTGCGCCAAAACTAATTTTGGTGATTTTTTTTTTTCAATTGTTTTCTTGCCCAGTTGAAAGGTAATACATAGAGGAATACCTCAGTGAAATATTTAATTCCGGTATGCACAATAAGGGTATAAATTTACTACTTCAAACAGCAAAATCCTACATATTCACAGTTTTAGTGCAAAAGTGACTTATTTTATAAATCTTTCAATTCAACATGAATTTTTTAAGTTATTGATATGAAATTGCTCTCAATTATTCCTGATAGTTCATTTCATTGAATGAATGGGTTAAAATTAATAGAAACACAATCTTCATGACATATTATAGGGTGATTCACTGAAAAATGGACTAATTATCCATGTTTTTTATAAATCCAGAAGAAATGTTTAGATCTCCGCGGTGTACCGCTTAAATTTTAATACCACCATTTTCTCTGATGTCTAAGCTTCAAGTTGATACCAAATTTGGCTGCCCGATCTTGCCCGTTGTTATGTTAGAGCCGATTTCCCTTGCCACATTGCCCCGAAAAATGTGGGTTTTTGGGGTCCGCGGCTGAATCATGAAGGATTCGTGGTCATAAATCACGGCGCGAGGGGACGCGTGACACTTGTACTGTTCTGACACCGCGGACCAAAATAAACACATTTTTCGGGGCAATGTTGCAAGGAAAACGGCTCTAACATAATAACGGGCAGAATCGGGCAGCCAAATCTGGTATCAACTTAAAGCTTAGACATCAGAGAAAATGTTGGTAATAAATTTAAGCGAAAATCCCTGGAAATCCAAACATTTCCTCTGGCTTTATAAAAAAATAAATCCCCAAACATGAGTTTTGGCGCACTTTTGTTCCGCCCTGGCCCACTGTGCGGCGGTACAATGGTAGCTGCGATCATGGAAATCTCAGAATATGTAGTTGTGGTATATGATTTCCGAACGGGAATAGCTAATCGGTCGATTTTAGTCAATTAACATTGTTTTATAGCTTAATTAATATCTTGACCTTGAGAGGGAGCTATACAACATAAAGTGTGTATTATTTACAATTTCATAACTTTAGACCCGATTTCAACCGCGACAACGATCAATGAATATTGTAGGATCGCATAATGCTTCGAATATGTTCATTTTAACCAAATTCACCACCCCATACCAAAACTTTGTATTACCTTTAATCATATGCATATTCATGTTTATGTAAATGTAAATGTATGCCCATAAGAATTCGATGAGTTGGTTGGATTTAAATGAAAGCTTAGACTA
The DNA here is from genome assembly GCA_035222895.1 of Strongylocentrotus droebachiensis. Taxonomy (NCBI): domain Eukaryota; kingdom Metazoa; phylum Echinodermata; class Echinoidea; order Camarodonta; family Strongylocentrotidae; genus Strongylocentrotus; species Strongylocentrotus droebachiensis. The sequence continues at coordinate 137,568 of JAVYIG010005159.1, forward strand.
ATCAGTATCAAAAGTGTTTCAATTAAAGTCTATGTATCTCACTTAATTTAATACAGAACTAAGCAATGTATCCCATTGCCATAAATTAGTTCACACACCCGAAAATAATTCATTATGCGTCTTTGAAACATTACCCGTTTGTGAGAATCTGGGGCCATACCTTCAAACATTATGACGTAGATGCCAAGGGTCGATGTCTGCCGAACGTAGAGGGCAAGGTTGATCCAGGCCAGGAAAATAGCCAATGCACCACACTGCCATTGCCATTTCTGTCAGATTAAGACCAAGATATACATTCATTGAAACACCATCGCAAAGACTTTCGAAAAAAATAAATCAGTATTAGGTTAGTTCAATAGCCTTGCCCACCATCCATTGGAATGCGGAAATATTGCCATGACCTTTTAGGTAATCCGACCACAATTTCAACGTGAAATACATTTCGTGTCTAGATTTACCTTGAATTAATTTCTCTAAAGTCTTTGCGATCGAGTTGGATTTGATTCATTTTCAAATGAAAAGCTTAAAGGGATCGTTTAACAATGTCTGTGATATGGTGTAATATTGAAGCCCTAAAAAAAAAGTGCGCTTCAAAATGATCAAAAAGTGCCTCAAAAGAGTAAAAATCTTTGAGTGACCGGTTTTACCATACTCGTTTTCACCAATAGACTGTAGTGTTATGAAAACCGTTTGGCAAACTGTTTTCAAAATGTGTAATTCCAATCATAACTAGATTTGTAATACTTGTTTGGAACAAGTATAGGTGGGCTGGTCCAACTCAAATTTGAGACAAAATGAAGGGCACATTTGAGATAGCTAATTGTCTCAGCTACATCATATTCAAAGTTCAGCGTAAACGAAGCTAAAACGACGAAGATATTGCTCGCGAAAGACGGGAATGTAGAATCCAGTTTTGAGAAAAAGTCATGTCTCATAGAGAATACACGCAAAAAGTGAAAAATTGACATGCCTCCTTAGTTTAATCGCAAAAATACGCCATGATTCCTTTGTCAAAATGAAAAATTTTGTATATTGCATTTGTATTGAATCGTCTCAGCTAGAACATATCGAAATTTGGAAGAAAATCGATCGATATTTACAGAGATATAATCAATTTTTTAAATATGCTGATGTCATAATATGCAAATTAAAATTTTGAGTTCGGAGGCCATTATGATGACGTCATGAGTTAATTGAGGGTCAAATGAGACATGAAATCATATTTCCGATTCATACTCTATCAAAATATGGAGAAAAAAATTGGGGTCACCTTGCATCCTAAAGAGCTACAATGGATTTATATAGGCATGTTTTTGCCCGTATATGCTATGTATTACAAGAGCTCGCACGCACGGACGTGTATCTTAAACGGACGTTCATTCCATTAATAATGGTCAGAAAAAGGTGAACAAGGTATCAAAATGCTTGGAAAAATGTGCCAAATATGAGGACAGAAAAAAATGATGATTCTATGTTGTGTAAATGTTTTACGCGCGAAAACGCGCGCGCGATTTTTTATAAAATGCTTAAAATGGCCTTAAACGTACGCAAAATTATTTTGAGACTATTTTGAGCATTTTAAAATTTTGCGCGCGCACTGATGCGCGGACGTACGCGCACGCGCGTTTTTTTTTTTACCTGAAATTGACCGGACGGATATTGACCTTGATCATGATAAATATGAATGAGAAATACCTTTTGGTTATGAAGATATGATCATGTGTTGATTTTCCGAAAATTTTCGCGCTCATACTAATGAACTCTTTCACGCAAATAATGTTTTGAAGATTCATGACTTATTTTCCTATAACTTGGATATATTTATGTATACACTAGAAAAAAATGAATTGACACAAGTTCTCTCAAATATGTTTAACAAAAATACTGAATTCCATAGTTATCCCACGAGAATAGCAAAATGTTATCACCTACCAAAGCCAAGAACGCAATTTTCCAGCAGGAATTTCACTTTCACTGACCCAAAATATTGGAATGCCCTTCCTGGCACATTACAAGAAAAGCCCTCATTAAGTGGTTTAAAAAATGCCCTCAAGCACTTTTTGCTGCAAACGAATCAGAATAAGTAGTTCCCCTCTCCCTCTCTGTCTCTTTTTTTGTCTCCATCAACCCCTCTCTCTGTCTTCTTTTTATCTTCCTGCATGTCTTCCCCCTTTTCTGTTTTTTACTCTCTCATTCTTATATTCTTCATTTATCATCATCATCTTGTCATTCTGCTAATGTTTCTGATTTGTTTTTGTCTCGTTAATTTTTGTTTTTTTTCTATTGTCTGTCATGTTTTTTTTTATTCCGTAATCTTTCTTCAAAATTAAGTTATAAATGTATAAAGTATAATTACTATTTTGCGAACCTACATCTAACAAGCTTTGCTTTCAGGTAGGTTTTTTTTTTCTTCATTTCTTGTAATTAAATCATTTTGCATTACAATGACTAAAAACAATGTCAAAGATATTTCAATGCTTATTTCTGTTATACCATTACGTTTATTATTGTTTTGTTATTGTTTATATTATGTGAAAAAGAAATGTAAAATAAATTCGCTCTGTATAGAGCTATTATTATATTATTATAAATTTCAGTTTTTTTTTGTTGCAGGTCCGGGCTTACACAATCATGTCTATAGGTGATGTTAATTCCGTTTTGGCGAGCACGAGCACACCAAAACTTCTTTGAATAACGTTTGGTACATAATTATTAACTGGTTGTTGCAGGTTGGGGCGGGCACGTTAGCGTTGTCAATTCCATTTTGGCGAGCGAGCATAGCGAGCAAGCAAAAAAATGAATTCTCTTTTAATAGAAATTAATAAATAAACTTGTTTTTTATTGGTGCAGGTCAGGATGGATGCATTCGCGTTTAACGCGATTTAATTTCTTTTTGGCGAGAGGGCAAAAAAACTCTTCCATTTTTAATGATATTGTTGCAGGTCAAGGGTGGGCACAATTGTTTCCAAAGCAATGTATATTCATTTTATTCGCGAGCGAGCGTAGCGAGCGAGAAAAATGAATTAGTCTCTTGTAGTAACATTTGGTACATACATTGTGTGTTATTGTTGCCATGGTTGCAGGTCGGTTCAGGCACAATTGTATTCTAGGCAATGCTAATCCTTTTCTCTTTTCAGGGGGACGAGCAATTGAAAACATTTGATGCAAAATAGGCTAGCAAGCAGTTCGCGCCAGCGAAGAGTTTCGAATTTGTTATATCACTTACATTTTCCTATTTAAATTTGTCTTAATTTTTCAGGGCCGTATGCGGAATATTTTTTCTGGTGGGGGAGGGGGAAAGATGCGTTAAAAGTTTTCGAAGAAACTCAAAAGCGAAAGGAGTGAAGGGAGTTCGAGCGACCGAACTGGTCATGAGGGTACTTTTGCATTTTCAAAAGTAGAATTGAAGGATTTGGTATAGGCCTACACTACATTTTCAGGAAAAAAACTGTACGTTTTCAAAATATCTGGGGTCAACTGCCCCCCTTCCCCCCGGTGCGTACGGCCATGTTTTTTTTTTTTTTTTCCCAATTTTTTCCTTTCCTTTTCTTTTCTCTTTTTCTTCCTTTTCTTCTTCTTCTTTTTTTCTTTCCTTTTCCTTTTTTCTCTTTCTTTCCTTTTTTTCTTCCCTTTTCCTTTTTTTCTTCCCTTTTCCTTTTTTCTTTTTCTTTCCTTTCCTTTCCTCCCCCCCCTTTTTCCCCCCTTTTTCTTTTTCCCCTGGAGCCCGTCAGGGGGGCGCTCTGCCCCCCCTGCCCCCCCATAGGTACGCCAGTGCCTAAAGGTTTATAATTATCATTGCAGCATGAGCTAAATCCAGAATTTTGTTTCAGGATCTGAGACAAAGTTACCGGATCCCTTTTTAGATGTTCGTTTGAGGAATACATAGGTTTGGATATAGGCCTGTAACCAGTTCTTATACATAGAGTAAAATAAGTGCTTCGAAAGGTTCACCCACTTATCATTCCACCGTCAAAGGAAACATACTCCCTGGAAATGCTTTAGAATTACTCTTTCAGGACGTGTATTTACGATCAATTTTTAAAAGTTAGAATCCACTAAAAAATAATGTCCAAACCGCTTCAATTTACAGGGTGAATACCTTTTTGAGAGTGGACTACTACTATAACCGTGGATTTCAACTCCTGTATATTTGTATTTTCCTGCACTACAGCGTAAATTTGGTGTATTCATTTGACGATCACAAAACACCAGATATGCCACGAAAACGCCAGACGGGAAAGATTGAATATTTTAGGTAGGTGAAGTAATAGAGGGAAAGAAATGCTCAGGGGGGAAAAATGATTAGCGAGAGGAGAAAGGCCATGGTAGTCATTCTAGCTTCTCAGACAACGAGACAACATCAGGTATCTCCAGAATATTGATATTAATTAGGTATTTTATTAGCCTATGGAAATTTGGAACAATATTGTGAGTGAGGAGAAGCTATGGATCTATAGAATGAAGAGAGTGTGCCTACCTCTCTTAACGTGTATTCCTCGAACTGTACTCCACTGACCGGAATAACCAGGAAAAACGTAAGTACGTAGATGAACCACTCCAAAAGGCTCTGGTAATCAAAGTAGCTACGACCCTGGCTGTACATCTGAAATATCTACAGATAAAAATATGAAACCATTAGATGTTAGCCAAGAAAATGAAAGATTTGGAAACGGTCTTTGATTGCGTTTAGTAGCGTTTAAAAGAAACGTCATAATATATGTTTATCAATAGAAAGAAACGGTAGACCCTGTTGACAGTGATATTTGAAGAATGGAGTTGAAGAAAAAAATATGGATTCACCCTATTGTCATGCACTCATCCGAGCAACCCGCAAGAATGAACAGATAGCCAAATTCCGACATCGTCATACACATGTCCAAGATACTCAGTGAACAATTCAATTGGCTGCATTGTTTATGATGTAACCCGTTTGTCACCCCTCCCCCCCCCCCCCCTGTTGAAAGCTTGCACTGCTTGTATTTCACATGTTCATTTCTTCTTTGAATATAATGTTAATGTATTGGTGAGTAGTCATCCTAGTGAAAGGGGTATCCTGTCAAAGTAAACCGACAAATAAACAACAACATAACATGATCACAACGACTTTCTAGAAATCGACTTTCAATACTCTATTGCATTTTCTGTAGAAATCATGCTCGTATTAATAATGTTGATGATATTATTCATCATTGTTGTGTCTTTCAATTGTGGTGTTCACACAAGGCAAGTCAAGTGTTTAAGTGTTGCGATCGTGTCAACTAGATCAATCTCCTTTCTTATATTTTCTCTTCTTTTGATTTTTTTTAAATTAAACATTTGATTTCTTCTCAAAATCAAGGAATTTTCTTTATTACTTTAGTTTCATTTCTAACAAAAAGCGATTAAAATGCTTTGTTTTTCTTCTCATGATTGTAATAATATAGTGTGTTCAAATTATGTTTGTATTGTATTAAATAGTTAAATTGTGTTCTTATTGGGGAGACAAAAATTATTATGTGAGAATATTAAAAGAATTATTTGTTTCTTTTGTTTTGAATGGAAGAATAAAAAGAACTGAACGATATACCTCTTTGATAATGTTGAGTATGACCAATGTCAACAAGATTCCAGTGCTGTTAACCCCGAAAAAGTACTTGGAAGCCTCAGAGTACGTTTCATCGGGCAGGAGCTTATCCGGCTCGTAATACCAGATGATGGTCGTTTTGTTGAAGAACTTGACGTAGAAGGAAGGTGGGTTAACCAAGACATAGCCGGTGAGGAAACCAAGAAAGAAGAGGTAGACGATGAGCGATACCGAGTTCACAGCCGATCCCA